>CAUYUJ010004614.1:0-22500 GCA_963575745.1 Prorocentrum cordatum
ACGCTTCGTGGCCCCGCAGGGAGCTTCACCGAAGGCCCCAGTGACAGGGTTCGCATGGCGGCCCCGCCCCATCTCGGCACACCCCTCACACGTTTCGTGGCTCCATAGGGAGCTCCACCGAATGCCCCAATGGCAAGGTTCGCATGGCGGCTCCGCATCCATTGCGGCACACCCCTCACACGTTTCGTGGCCCCATGAGGAGCTCCACCGAAGGCCCCAGTGGCAGGGTTCACATGGCGGTCCCGCCTCATTTCGGCACACACACACACACACACCCCGCACGCTTCGTGGCCACATAGGGAGCTCCACTGCAGGTCTCAGCGGGAGGGTTCGCATGGCGGCGTCGCGTCAATTTCACCACGCCCCTCACATGTTTCCTGGCCCATAAGGGGGCCCCACCGACGGGCCCAGTGGCAAGGTTCGCATGGCGGCCCCGCCCCATTTGAGTACACCCTTCATACGTTTTTTGGGGCCCCACAGGAGGCTCCACCGAAAGCCCCAATGGCAGAGTTCGCATGGCGGCCCCGCCCCATCTCGGCACACCCCTCACACGCTTCGTGGCCCCATAGGGAGCTCCACCGAATGCCCCAGTGGCAGGGGTCGCATGGCGGCCCCGCCTCCATTGCAGCACGCCCCTCACACGCTTCGTGGCCCCATAGGGAGCTCCAGCGAAGGCCCCAGTGGCGAGGTTCGCATGGCGGCCCCGGACCATTTCGGCACACCCCTCACACGTTCTGTGGCCCCATGGGAGCTCCACCGAAGGCCCCAGTGGCAGGGTTCGCATGGCGGCCCTACCCCAGTTCGGCACACCCTTCACACGTTTCGTGGCCCCGCAGGGAGCTCCACCGAAGGTCCGCCACATTTCGGCACACCCCTCACACGTTTCGTGGCCCCATTGGGAGCTCCACCGAATGCCCCAATGGCAAGGTTCGCATGGCGGCCCCGCATCCATTGCGGCACACCCCTCACATGTTTCGTGGCTCCATAAGGGGGCTCCACCGAAGGCCCCAGTGGCAGGGTTCGCATGCCTTCCTCTGCGTATTTCGACACACCCCTCACATGCTTCGTGGCCCCATTGGGAGCTCCGCCGAAGGCCCCAGTGGCAGGCCCCAGCCCACTTCGGCACACCCCGCACACGTTTCGGGGTTCCCATCCGCGTTGCCCCGTGCTCCATCCCTCTTGCGGCGCGCTGCCTGATGTGTCCTTCGCCGGTCAATGTTTTTCTCTGGGGCCGCGGATTGGAACAGACAAGTCGGCGGACGTCAGGAGAGGCCTGCCGCGGTGGGGGGTCGCCTGAAGCCAGCCTGGATCGCCTCCATGATCCACTCCTCGCGAGGGGGGGGTTCAGGACGGGAGGCGGAGAGGCGGAAGGCTGTCGTCGAACGTTGGATTGGGCGTCGTGCCGTTCTTGCGTGAGGGGGCGGGAGGAGGGAGAAAGGAGGGGGAGGGAGGAGGAGGGAGTATGAGGAGGAAGGAGGAGGAAGGTCGTGGAAGGAGGAGGGCAAGAAGAGGAGGATGAGAAGAGGAGGAGGAGGACGAGGAGGAGGAGAAGACGAATAACAATCATAAGAAGAAGAATAAGACGAATAAGAAGAGGAATTATCATGATAATAATAAGAAGAAGAAGAAGAAGGAGGAGAAGGGAGAAGGAACACCGCATGAAGAGGGAGGCGGGGAGGGGAGAGAAGGAGGGGCGGTGGGACAGCGAGAGGAGACGGGAGGACGGCTTGGGGTGGGAGGGGTGCGGGAGGGAAGGTGAGAAGAGCGACGCGTGGGGTCCGGGAGCGAAGGGGTGCAGCAGGCCGACGCCTCCTCGAGGGAGGGCAGGGCCCGGCGCAGGGAGAGCGCGCGGGGCAAGCCTTTCGGCCCCGGCGGGCGGAGGCCGCGGGGACAGGCCCTGCCGGCGTCCGCGCGGGCGAGGCCGACGAAGCCGAGGGCCTCCACCCTCTGCTCTGGACGCCCGATGCGGGCACGGAGAACAGGGGGCGAGAGGCCCCACAACGAGTGGCGTGCCCCCAAACCGAGAGCGGCCAACTGTTGGGCGGGCGGCTTTCGGTCGTCGCCCGCCGACGTCCGCTGCGGCGCGGGCAGCGAATCCTGTCCGAAACGAGCAGGAACTGCTGATGGGCATCTTGCCCGTTCTTGCTGTACCCATTTCGATCGTCCCGATCTGTGATGAGGTGGGGCGTCGGCGGCGCTCAGGGCCGCGCTGGTGAAACTCAGCGTCAAGTCGAGGCGACAAGCTGCAGCCCTCTGAGAGGCAGGCTCCCTCGAAGGCGCAGCCGTCGTCGTCGTCGACGGCGACGACGACGACACCCCCAGCGCTCCTGAGGCCAGGGACAACACGGGGGCGTCCGCGCCCCCCGGGGGGCCGCGAGAGCTGGCCGCAGCCATTGCGCGCCTTCTCCAGGGCGCCGACCGCGGCGGAGCCCGAGCCCGAGCCCGAGCCCGAGCCCGAGCTGGCGGTGTGACATCGGGGCTTTCGGGTCGTACCTCGGCTCTCTGGCGGCCGTTCGGGACGCTCTGGACACCCCCAGAACGCCCTCGGCGAGGCGCAGCTGCTGACAGGCATCCCGACGCTGGAAAAGCGCCCAGGACCGACGACGATGCCCGCAAACCTCGAAGACTTAGAAACATCGAAGACCCACACGAGCCCGATTCTGAGCACGAGCCCGAGATCTCCGCCTTTGCCCTTCTTCATGGTCCTCGGGGCAGCCCCGACGGTTGCGAGCGCGCGCGCGCCAGAGAGGGCCAAGGCGCAGGTGCCGACTGGCTTACGCACACGCGCCGCGCTAACGCGGCGCTGCTTCGAAGATAAAAAATGCAACGCTGCACCGCGGAGGGCGTGTCTCCGTATGTCCGAAGAAGCGCGAACATGGATTAGCCGCGCGTGGATTCGCGACGGGTCCCGCTTCCGTACGGAATCGGCGCCATATGTCGCCAAATCGGGCAGCATTGCCTCCAGGCTTCGGGGGAGGACCTGCCCCAATCTGTGGATCTGGCGCTCACGCGCCAGGTCCAAGGATTCTTGATTCATGTTAGCGTGTGCCCGAGATACGCAGAAGGCGCGTACACACTAGAGTCGAGGCGCATGAGGATGCACATGAAGGATGCAAGGGCCTTGGAAGGCCATGTCGACACCTTTCGAGAGGGGCGCGGCCAGCGAAAGTGGCCAATGATGACCCGAAGGGAACGATGCAAGGGTAACGATGGAAAGTGGCTCATCCATACTATGAGACCTGACTGCCCAGACATCTTGCTGCTCCACTTTTTCTGATGCGTGGGCCCTAGAGGTCCGGACCACTTCCCCAGACCGGTTGGTCGCCCCGAATGGCTCTTTGACGACCCCGAGGCCCGGCGAGGGCCCCTGGAGGCCCCAAACAGCCCCACACCGCCCGCCCCATTTTTCCCAATTATCCTGTGGTGTTGGGTCTTCGTTTTGAATAGACAGCGCCCCGCGTTCCCTCCTCGCTCCTCCCTCCTCCTCCCACCTCCCTCCTCCGCCTCTGCGCATCTGGCCTCCGCATGTCTCTGTTTCGGCACACCCCTCGCACGTTTCGTGGCCCCATAGGGGGCTCCACCGAAGGCCCCAGTGGCAGGGTTCGCATGGCGGCCCCGCTCCATGTCGGCACAGCCCTCAGTCGCTTCGTGGCCCCATTGGGGGACTCCACCGGAGGGCCCAATGGCAAGGTTCGCATGGCGGCCCCGCCGCATCTCGGCACACACACCCCGCACGTTCCGTGGCCCCATAGGGAGCTCCACTGCAGGCCTCAGCTGCAGGGTTCGCATGGCGGCGTGGCGTCCATTTCGGCTCACCCCTCACACGCCTCGCGGCCCAATATAGAGCTCCACCGAAGGCCCCATTGGCAGGGTTCGTATGCCTTCCTCCGGTTATTTTGACACACCCCTCACATGTTTCGTGGCCCATCGGGAGCTCCGCCGAAGGCCCCGGTGGCAGCATCCGCATGCGTCCCCCAGCCCACTTCGGTACACCCCGCACTCGGGGTTCCCATCCGCGTTGCCCCGTGCTTCGTCCATTTCGCGGCGCGCTGCCTACGATGAGAAGGCAATGTCCTATGTTACTCGCAGCTGCATGTGGTTGGGTCCTTCCCCAGGATAATTTGTTCGGAGCGTCGGGTGTCTGGAGGTCTCCTAGATGGGGTCGGAGTAGATGGGGTCGGAGGATCGCGCCGCATCGCCGAGACATTGGCGACGCATCGGCGATGCATAGGCGATGCGTCGGCGATGCGCCAGCGATGCATCGGCGACGTCGTCGGTGCATCGGCGACGCCGGCGTGGAGAAAATCGGGCTCCACATCGAGCCGCATCGCCGATTCATCGGCGATGCGGCGCTATCCTCCGACCCCATCTATGAGGAGCCGAACTCTATACACCGACGCCGTTGTCTGGCCTCAGACTGAATCTCGCACAAGAAAGCGGATCGTGGTGTATACGGAACCCTGGTGTCTACATTCTTTGTTGTTTCCTCGGGAAAATGGACAAAACAAGTATACACCACACCACCCCGACGTCGTCCCCGACCCTCAAAAAGTCCTGGGATTGAGAAACCGCCCGCCACTGGTAATGTATATGCTCCAGTTTCCGAGTCTACTCGGACCCCACCTAGGAGGCCTGGAGTCTCTGGGTCGGGACGGTGCGCGGGCCCCTGGCTTCTGCCGCGAGGGCGCACGCAGCACCGCAGGCCGCGTGGCTCATGGCCTGGCCCTGGTCGCCTCCGCGCGGCGGGGGTGCACGGGGCGCCCTCTGCGCACACCTCCGGGCCCACCCGCACCGCCTGGGGGGGGAACCGGGGAGCGGCGGAGGAGGAGGGAGGAGAGAGGAGATGAGAGAGGAGGAGGAGGAGGAGGAGGAGGAGGGAGGAGGAGAGAGAGTGAGAGGAGCAGGAGGAGAGGGGAGGAGGAGGAGGTGAGGAGGAGGAGGAGGAGGAGGAGGAGGTTTTTGTTCCTCCTCGTGCGATGTGGGCCCGAGGGAGCCAGCGAGCGACAAGCGGCGCCATGCGCAGGCCTGTACAGACGTAGGCACCGATGTTTTGAGCGCTTTACGGGAAATCGGCCAGCTCGCGATTATCGTCGCGCTCTCGCCGCGCTTGGGATGCTGGCCCTTCAGGCACCGCCTCCGTTTGTGCAGCGCCGCCTCGGAAATCTTCCACCCAGGGCGATTTTCGGCGGGGCAAGGGCCCCCGAGACCAGCAGGCTTGCTGGTCGCGTACATGGAGCACTTCTTACAAAACAATAAAGTCTCGCCGACGGGAGCTCCAGGCTTGGCCGCGCGCTCACACCATTCGACGTCGAGGGAGTCTAGAAAGGACCCCACACGGACAAAACTGGGGGGTCGATCCTCGACTCCTCGGCATTCCTTACGGTCGACGCCGGCCTCACGCGTCGTTTTACAACGCAGCCAGCGGACGCATTGCCAGCGACTCCTGCCGACCACAACGAATTCGTGGGCGATCATGGCGGCTGCCACGCGAGAGGCGGGCGGCCTGCGCAGGTCGGCCCATTCCTGCTTCGGGGTGGGGCCCGTGCACAGCACGCGGGCGACCCCTCGAAGAAATTGCTTCATCCTCGCGAGCCGGTCCTCGAGATCGGCGACGAGGGAGGTGGAGGTGCCGTGGAGGCGAGCTCCTAACTTCGCGGCCTTATCGGCCTGGTCATTGAGCCAGGCAGCCCACTCCGCTTCGGAGGCGGGCTGCTCGACGACGTGCACGTGGGATTTTTGTTTAACCAGGCCTGCGTAGGCCTGGTCCTGCCGAGGGAAGGCCCGCCAAAAACCCGCGAACGGAGACGTGGACTTGCCCGCTTGGGCCGTCCCACTCCTGGCCGACCCCAGGACCGAGGAACAATCACCTATGTACGTGCACGTGCCGTCCGAAACTTCGGCGCCCGTGAAAAAACGCTGGTGGCTGGTGCTCGGCGCATACGGCGGACTGCGGCATCCCGGCATGGATCGAGCCGATGATCATGCGCAGGACGCCCTGCACAGCATCCCACTGGACGACGCCCCAACCCGCCCGCACGAGGGAGGTGAGAGGAGAGGTGGAGCAAGACCCATCTCCCGCTATCTTCTCGCCTGGCACAACAACAAAGTCTTTGACTGGCACCTCGCGCTCCCCGATGAAAGCGCGCATTTCTCCACGAGGCGGCTCTGGCAGCCGCGGCGGAGGCGAAGGCAGGCACAGGTCCAGCAAAACCGTGTCACAGAGCGAGCGGCCAGCCTCAAGATCGCCATGCCAGCCAGTCTCCGCCGCGCGGCCCGCCGCGAAGTGCGGGCAGCATCCGACGCGATGGGCGACGGTGTCTGGCACCCCGCAGGCCGCGCACGAGCCGTCCACAAGGTAGCTAAGGTCGCGGGCCCGCTCGCCCGTCAAGTACGTGCCGCCCAGCAACGAGACGATCACGTGGCGTTCCAAGGCGCTGCAGTAGCTCCCCTTGAGGGCCGCCTGGGCTCCCTCCCACCAAATGCCACCGAAGTCCGCGCCGAGGTTGAAACGGCGCCTGATAGCCTCGTCGGCCCGCAGCTCGATCTGCGCCAGCGCGTCGAGCTTGAAAATGCGGCCTAGCTGTCTGGGCGAGGTCTCCAGCGCGCTGATCACCCCCGCGCTGGGAGACCTGAAAGAGGTCGCTGAAGGGGAAGTCCACCCCGCCCAGTGGAGACTGCGGAGCATGGCCCCCGCGGGGCCTGCCTCGCCGAGCTTCCTGTCGAAGCTAGCCGCCGCCGCCTCGTGCGCTCCGCGAAGCTCGGGGAGGCTGAGGACGCGCTCGTTTCGTTGGCGCACGTCCGAGGCTCGCCACCACTCCTCGGCGCACCTCTCGACGGTGAGCACCGTCGCGCGCCCCGGGGGCGACAAGCCTGGCAGCGCTGCCTCCAGGATGTCTGAGGCAATGAAGGGATGGCCAGCCAGCGCCTTTTGCCCTCGCCCTCAGGTCCCCGAGCTCCCGCGGCGAGAAGCCCGAGACTTCGCCCCCCCAGACGGCCGCAGGCACGATGGCGGAATGCCATGTGCGCTCGCAGCCAGCCACCTGCTTGATGGCCCGCAGGGCCTTGCGCAACCGGCGCCTGCCGGCCTCGACCCGCCGCTGCCGAACGGGCCCAGCGAGATGGGCAACGCCGGGCCTGCCGAGCGGCCCGCGCCGCCGCCTCCCAGCACGGAGGTCCACGCCGAGGTGCCGCGCCGAGGCGTTGACGGCGCTGCGCAGCCTGCGCCGCGCGCCTGGCCTGGCGGCCTCAGGCAGCCCGAGGCTCTGGAGCGCAAGCTGGGCGGCCGAGGTGACCTCGTCCGAGCTGCCCAGGAGCGTGCCCTTGGCCGCCGCCAGTGTCATGTCCAGGTCGCCCTCCAGCGCCGCTTTGAGATCGCGGGCTCCGTCCACCAGGGTGGTGGCGACCTCCTGGATCGAGTCCCCGACGACCTCCTGGCTGATGTCGTCGACGTGCACCGCCAGCACGACGCCGACGTGCCCAAGCTGCTGCTGGCGGAGGTCCTCGATGAGGTAGGCCGCCAGGCAGTGCGCGGCGGAGAAGCAGCCCGCCACCACCCCGCCGTCGGGGTAGATCGGCTCGGCGACGAGCCCGTTCATGGTGACGAATCGCTTCCAGCGGAACGCGTTCAGCACCACGCGCAGCAAGTGGGCGGGGAAGCCCGGGCGGGCTGCAAGCCCGACCAACTTGTCGTGCGAGACCTTCTCGAAGGCCTTCGCGAGGTCCCAGCGCAAGTCCACGAAGTGGCGGCTCTGCTCCGCGGCGCACTCCGCCCGCGTCGCCGCCCTCCAGACGCAGTCCGAGACCTTCCCCCCTCGCCAGTGTTGAGGAGGCCCAGGTCCTGCAGCCTGGACTGCCAGCTGCGGAGGCGCCCGCGCTGGCACTTGCCCCACAGCCTGCGCAGGGCCTTGAACTGGCCGGTCGACCTCCTGCCCCCGCCCAGCGGCTCGAGGTACTGCGCCGACAGCAGCTCCTGCTCCGCCGAAGGGGCCAAGCCCGTGACGGTGATCACGTTCAGGAGCCCGCAGTGCCCTCCAACGATTCCTGCCGGCCGAGGTGCCGCGGGTGCACCCCGCCAGGCGTGCAGGTGGCCGCCTTGGAAACTGGCCGCGGCGCGCCCCACGTCGGCGCCGGCGACGACGTAGTCGGCCGCCGTGCCGCACTGCGCGTCGACCATGACGTCCAGAGCGTGCTGCACGGCCAGGGTGGCCGACGCGACCTTATCCACATCCAGAGCCTTCCAGCACGTGCTCCAATCCCCGTGGTACTTGGCCAGTGCCAGGAGCGGGTCGGTGCAGCGGTCGTGAAGCTGCGCCGAGGGGTCGGCGAGCTCGGGAACAGGGTCTGCGGGCTCCTTGGACCAGCGGTGCAGCATCGGTGCACCCCGCTGGAGGTCCTGTCGGAGGGCCTCGCGCCAGTGCGGCGCGCACCGACGTTGGCCCATCAAATACTCCTTGCAAGTCCGAGCCGCCGCAGCCTCCAAGAGTTCCACCGCCAAGCCGAGGTGGCCGCTGGAGGACCGTGGCGAGCGCACCGCCTGCGCGCCGGCAGCAGGCGGCGGCGGCGGCGGCGGCCGCGCGTCGCCTGACCCTGGGTCCGCCGCCAGGGCCTCCGGGGCCGCCGCAGCGCCCTCGAGGCCGGCGAACGGGTCGAGCTCCCCGTCCATGGTGGTCCGCGCGGGCTGCGCCGACGGCGCCGACTCGGCAGCGACGGCCGCGCCAAGCCCAGAGCCATCGGCGGCGCCGGCGGAGCCCCCGGGCGCGCCAAGGGTGACGGCGCGCACCCCTCGAGCGCCCGCCCGCGCAGCGCGTGGTCGAGTCGGGCCCGGACTCGGCCAATTCCCGCGCGGGCGGGGCCTCGCCGCCAGTCTCCAGCGCAGCCCCCAGGCCCGCCGCACTGGGCGCGTCGCGCACCCCTCCTGCGCCGTCGCCCCCGCCCGCGCGGCGCGTGGCCGAGTCGGGCCCGGACTCGGCCATTCCCGCGCGGGCGCCTGGGGGTGGCGCGGAGGCCCCCCCGGCGGCTCCAGCAGCGGTCCCAGCGGCGGCCCCCCGGCGGCCCCGGCTCGGAGCCCTCGTGAGGCCTCGGCAGGGCGGGGCCACAGCAGGCGGCCGCCCGCGTGGGCCATGACCTGGTCGCAGAGCTCCACGAGCGCGGCGGACCAATCCCAGTCGGGGCACCTGTCCACGTTGTGAGCGAAGCGGCCTCCTGCCACGAGGCCCGCCTGGAGCTTCTCGGCCTGGCGGCGCGGGGGCCCCCGACCGCTTAGGCCATCGCTCGCGTCGAACTGCCTGAGCACGCCGCCCAGCCTGGCCAGCGTGTCCGTCAGCCAGCGGAAGCCCCCACTGGCGCGGGGCCGCGCGTTGGCCTTGGTCTCCAAAGCCTCGGCCAGTGGCGCGTCGCGGAAGACGAGGGGGCCGCCCCAGTACACCAAATCCCCCTCCAGCGTGTCGACAACGCCCCCGAAGTCGCGCCGCAGGATCGCGAGCCACTGCCCGTGCAGCCGGTCCACCGCGCTCTGCCTGTAAGCCAATGGTTGTGCCCCCAGCTCACAGTCGCGCAGCAGCCTGGCGCCCTCCACCACGACGGGCGCCCAATCGGGCGGGCACTGCCGAGGCCCGTGAGGCCGCTCCGTCGGCATGCGGGGCGGCCGCCTTGCCACGCGGGCCGTGGGCCAGTCGCCTGCCGCGAGGAACGGCAACTCCACGAGGTCGTGGGTGGGTACCAGAAGCTCTGGCTTGGGCCGCGGAGCCGCACAGGCCAAGCCCAGCCAGCCCCCAGCAACGAAGTAGTCGCGCACCGTGCGCGTGCCGCAGGAGGCGTGGCAGGTCGGCTCAGAGGAGGCAATGGCCTGCACACCCACGGCATTGAACCCGTCGAACTTCGCCAGCTCAGCCGGGTCCATGTTCCAGTCGCCTGCCGCCAGCCATGGCAGGCGGTGGCTGCGCACGTGGGCAGCCAGGGCGCGGAGCGAGTCCAAAGTGCCCGCGAGCCCAGCGCCCGTGACGAGGTTGCAGCTGTAAGCCGCCATCACGCCGAGGTCGGGGAGCCTGCAGAAGGCGCACGTGATCCTGCCTGGCACGATCGTCGCCTCCACGTCATCCCACCAGGAATCGATGTGCTTGCGCGCCAGGATGCCGACCCCGCCACTCGGCCCTAAGTGCTTCAGCTCTGCACGCGCCCCACAGAGCCGCCAGCCGCGGCTCGTCAAGGACCCTTGCGCCTCCAGCAGGCGCTCGGAAGATAATTTCGTCTCCTGCAGGAAAACCAACGAGTAGTCCAGCTCCCGCAGGTGGTCCACCAAGTCTGCCCCCGCCCCCCATGACGTGATGTTGACCGTGGCGAACGTGAGGGGCCGTCTCCCTCGGGCCACCGCTGGCTGCTCACACCCAGCGCGGCTGGCGGCGCGGGCCCCGGGAGCGGGGCCACCGCGCGCATTGCCCGACCGCCTTCTTGACCATCCGCAGGTCGCGGAGGGTCGTGGCCAGGGCTCGCGTGGCCTCAGGGTTGCGGGAGGCCTCCTGGATGAGCTTGACGGCGCCGTCGTCGAGCACGTCGGGCATCTCCTCATCAGGGGGCTGGGCCTCAGGACCAGAAGCAGCAGGGCCAGGAGGGCCAGGCGCCACGGCCAGCTTCGCCAGGACTTGCCCCAGCAACTCGCCGAGAACCTTCTCCCCGCCGCCGCCGGCGCCGAGCGACGCGCCCTGCGGGTGCTCTCGCAAGACCTCCGCGAACACCTCCTTCTGCACCTCGGAGGGGGGCACCTGCACGGGCGCGCGAGCGGCCTCCTGCTCAGGGGCCGCCTTCGCCATCGCCTGCCGCAGCTCCGCCTGCGCCGCAACGACCGCGCTGGCGGTGTTCGCGATGTCGGTCTGGTGCGCTTCCAGGTCGGCCTTCGCCTGGTCCAGCGCCGTCTGCGCCTCCGCGATGCTCTTCTGCTTGTCATCCGTGGCCAAGCGGAGCTTCTCCTGCTTGGCCTGGAGGCGGCCGAGGCGGCTCGAGAGATCAGCCACCTGGGCCTGCGCCGCCTTGGCCTCCATGCGCTCGGCGCGCAAGGCCGCCAGGCGGGTCTCCTGCGCCTGCACGAGCTCGTCGCCCAGCTTGAGCCTCTTGGTCTTGGCGATCTGACTCTCGAGCTCCGAGATCTGGGCCAGCCGCTCGGAGTCTTCGTCGACGGGCTCCTCGGCGGCGGGCTGTGCCGCAGCGGTGCCCTTCGCGCCGCCACCGCCGGCAGAGGCCAGGCTGACTTTGATCGCCTCGAGCTGCTTGCGGAAGGCCGCCATCTCGCTGGCCAACGCGCCCGGGGTGCCGCCGGCCTTGCCACCACCTCCGCCGCCGGGCTTCGTGCCGCCAGCCTTGGCGTGCTGCTCCTTGGCGCGCCGCAAGGCCCCCAGGCGGCGCAGCAGCCCCGCACGCAGCTGCAGACCGTCCTGGAGGCCCAGTTGGCCTTGCGGTCGCAGCTCGAGCAGGCCCAAGAGGGAGTCTTCGGGCCGCGGAAGACGGCGGGCAGCGCCATGCCGCGAGAACTGGACTCGGCAGCGCGCGGCTCGACCGAGGGAAGCGCTTGCTCTCCCACGGGCGACTGCGCCCACGCGAGGAGAGGGCCGGAATGGCTGAAGAGCACGGGGGCTTTGAACCCAAGCTGCGGGGCTCTTAGCCCCCTTAGAGCCCGATCGGGTCCTAAAAGGGCCTTGAGCCAAAATGGCTTGAGCCAAAATGGCTACGGAGGAGGAGGAGGAGGAGGAAGAGGAGGAGGAGGAGGAGGAGGAGGAGGAGGAGGAATAGGACGGAGGAGGAGAGAAGAGGCGGAGGAGGACGGAGGCAGGGAGGGAGGGGGGGAGGGAGGTGCGAGGCCATTTTGTATACACCAACACCGCCCGCAACAGTACTTTTCTGCAAAAATGGTTAGGGGCAGGGTCATGCCAGACGACGCTGCGACGCCACGGCGAAAAGGAACGCGGCGCATCTCGCAGGCGCCGTGGCATGGGGAGTTTTTGGAACAGAAACAGCACTTCTTGGTGGTTGTGTATAAAAATCGCTCCCCTTGGTAACCAAAATTATATACACCACCACCGCGCGTGCTTTGATGAATTCTGTTTCGGTCTTTAAGGGGGAGGGGGCAGCCCGGTTGCCGTTGGCGCTGGGGGGGGGCCTGCGGGCTTCTCACCAGAGCAAAACTGCACCAAATCACATCGTATAATATTCTCGATCTTGGTGGTGGTGGTCAGATACTGTGCTCAGGAGGAAAGGACAAGGAATGGCCCAGATCTCCGACGTCGTGACTTTTTCACAGCGCATGCCCATAAAAATCTACGTAGACCCTATTCCAAGGACTGGCGTTTCATCCCGGTCCGTGTTTTGGATGGTCCCAGGGCCCGGCGAGGGCCCCTGGAGGCCCGAACTGGGCAGCGAACTCCCTTTGAGATTTTTGCGCCGCGAAAGGAGGTGGGGGGGAGGGAGGGAGGAGGAGGCCACGGCCCCGTAAAAAGGGGACGCTGATAAACACGGACGTTGGCGCGCCCGAGAAGACTGCAACCATGGGTCGAAATAGATTATCCATTCTTCATTCCCGCCATGTGGAATGCTCAAAGTTCTGGTCAGCCATGTCCTGGTTCAGTGGAGGAGAAGACAGCGGCATAAACATAAACTTTCGACGGTCCGCGCGGATGTATTGGATCTGCGCTGAGACCCCCCCCCTGGGGCGCAGAGCGCGCCAGGGGCGGCGCCGGAGGCGCCGCCAGGGGGGTCCCCAGCGCGGATCCACGAAGCCCACGCGGAGCGCCGAAAGTTCATGTTCATACACTCTTTTCTTCTTCGATGGTCAGCCATGTCCTGGCTTATAAATGGGGCCCCGAGGATGAGGAGCAAGACGAGGCCAAGACGAGGATAACATCAGGTGAGGATAGATCTCGAGCATATCTGAGATCCAGCGGTTCTGCAGGATGTCTCGGGCGCTGCGGCCTTCTCAGACCGTTCCAGAACGCTCTGAGAGCGTTCTAGAACGCTCTGGTGATAAGCAAAACATGCCCCTAACCATTTGGGAGGTGACCTGTTTTAGAAGGGCTGGAAGCATGAGGGATAGGGGCCATGTCTGCAGATGTATCAGACAGAGCCGCCCATATCTACTGTCTCTAATGCAAAGACGGGGACATCAGTGAGGCCATGTCTTTATAGTGGTATTCAGGTCAGGGGTTCTTTTGTTCTTGATGGTCTGGAACGAATTTACCCTCGTCCTAGCCCCGTCCGAAGGCCCCTCGCCGCCGGAAGGCGGGCCCAAAAGGCCGCACGAAGCCGCGCGGCTCCTCCGCGGAGGACAGGCTGCCGGAGCGCGCCGCGGCTTCGGCGAGCGCCTCGAAGGTCTTCAGCGTGGGCTGGAAGCCGAGGCTGCTGCCCTGTCGGAACCAGCTCTCGGCCTCTGGGGGGCGGGCGGAAGGGGCGAGGAAGACGGACGAGGAGGAGGAGGAGGAGGAGGAAGAGGAGAAGGAGGAGGAGGAGGAGGAGGAGGGAGGAGGAGGAGGAGGAGGAGGAGGAGGAGGAGGAGGGGGGAAGGATGGGGGGTGAGGAGGGAGAGGAGAGGAAGATATCGATGCCGCTGCTCGTCCTGGATAACCCCATACCCACGATAATAAAGTACTCCCCCCTTATACACATAAGAATTGACTATCCACGGCCAAGAAGAGTTTGGTCGGGGGCGCGGGGCGCGGAGGCCGAACTTCATTATCACCGTGAAAAGTTCGCCATCGAGGTTACTTCCTTCTTATGTTGAGATAGCAACATCAAGCGAAGCGAACACGCTTTTTCAGGATGTCTCAAGCGAAACCAACAATTTTGGGAGGCAATCTCAAACGAATCAATTTTGGGAGGATGCCTCCTTCTCCTCTCCTCCTCCTCCTCCTCCTCCGCCTCCTCCTCCCCCTGGCGCCCTGAACTTGTTGATCGCTGTGGTTGATTATCCGGGGAAAACGAGGCAGATGAGCCACCCTACACGAGCAGATGAAAATCCTAATTCCCATTAAGCGCTTACAAATAAAATCTAATAAGTTTTGAACTTTGGATGTGTTCTTCCTCCTTCTCATCTTCCTCTCCTCTCTCTCTCTCTCTCTCTCCGTCTCTCCCTCTCTCTATATTTTTCTCTTTCTTTCTCGACCTCTTTCTCTATTTCTCTCTGTCTCTCAATCTGTCCTCTGTCTCTCTTTCTTTTTTCCCTCTCTCTCTCTCAACCTTCATCCTTCTTTCCGTGCCCCTCTGATTTTTTTATCGCTGTGGTGGACTATCCTGGGAAAACGAGGCAGATAAGCTACCCTACACGAGCAGATGAACATCTTAATTTCCGTTAAGCGCTTACATATAAAATCTAGTAGATTTTGAACTGTGGATTGTTGCTTCCTCCTCCTCTTCTCCTTCTCCTGCTCGTTTCTTCTCTTTCTCTGTTGATCTGTGTCTAAATATTGGCTTTGGCTCCTCTGTTAACATCTTTATGCTGGCCTCTGGTGGGCAACTTTTACTATCACCCCGTAACCGCCGAACTTTATTATCCCTGGGGGGTTATTCTCGGGGGGATGGGGTTAGCCCTCGTCACCACGGCTGGGCTCGCCTCGGAGTTCTGGTCAGAATGCACATCAGGAGACGTCCTGGGAGTAGCGGGGTGCACCCGTACTTCCTCAGGAGACATCCTGGGAATAGCGGAGGGCGACGAGGGGGAAGAGGAGGACGAGTGTTCCGGGAGAGAAGGGTGTGGAGGGGGAGGAGCAGGAGCAACAACTATCGATGGAGGAGCTTCGGAAGCCCAGGCTCAGGAAGAGGACGTCTCGGAGAAATGATTTTTTTTTTGGCGGGAGCAAGAGCAGGAAGCCCAGGCTGCTGCCCTTCCAGAAGCCAGCTCTCGGCCCCTCGTGGGCGGGCTTGGGGACGGAGAGAACGGGATGAGGCCCACAAGAGCAAAGGATAACGATACCGCTGCTCGTTCTGGATTTGAGGAGGGACCGACCGTCCCGGCATTCCTAAAGTCCTACCACAAGATGTTCTCAGAACCCACAAATGTTCGAATAACGAAAACAATGTTCTTAGAACATAAGCCCCATGCGTTAAACCAAGACAGTCCCAACCAGACATGTTTTAATCACATTTCTTGGACACCACAAAAAGGTTCTTAGAAACTGGTTTGGTAAGGCTATAGGCGAGCCATGACGCTTTTCCACTGCTTGATGGATAGCCCTCGTCACCACGGCTGGGCTTGCTTCGAATTTCTAGTCAGACGATCTCACAGGAAACGTCCGGGAGTAGCGGGGTGCGCCCCTGGTGCGCCAGACCTAACCAGCCTCGACCTTGCCAGACCCCCCAGATTGACAGGCCCCGTTGAGATGACACTCTAGGGATGCGCTCTCAGAAACCTGCGGAGATCATGCGGATCGACATCGAAAAATCAAAGGCATCAGCGTGGACTGAGGACTCCCCGCTGCAATGCCCCGGCGGAGAACCGCGGGGAACGCCTGGAGGCCGCGAGCAGAACATCCACCTCTACGCCCAAATCCTCCACCTCTGCGCCCAGTCCGAGCAGCCGAACGCCCGAACTGCAAATCGATCTTGGACTCTCATCTTGAGGCTCTAATCCAGATCTAGTTGTAAACGTGAGGCTACAGTCTCTGAGACTCTCAAGATGGAGGTCTGAGACGAATGGATGGGCTGAACTTCCGAGAGTTCTCATCGAGAACTGAGCCCCCCAAATTGCTACACCTGAGCAGCAGAATGCCCGACCTGGCAAACTCACCTTGCGATCAGCTCGCGCACTCGAATGGCAATCTGAGCCCGAGCCTCGAACTGCCCGTCAGACTGGCGCACCTGATCGCCCAACCGCCCAGATGAACACGCCAGATCTGGCAAATCAGAACTTTGAGCTCCTGGGCGTCCCGAGCGTCTGAACTGACACTTTGCTTATCCGGGCGCCTCCCTTTCGAGGCACTTCCACCACCACCTCGCCCTCTCCTCCTCCTCCTCCTCCTCCTCCTCAGCCTCCTCCTCCTCATCCGCCTCCCTCCTTCTTCGGCTGCTGCTACTTTTTCTCCTCCTCCTTCTCTCCTCCTTCCTCCTGCTGCCACTGCTCCTCCTCCTCCTCCTCCTCCTTCTTCCGCCACCTCGGCATGGCCAAACTTCGGATGAGCCAGGCTCGTAAGAAGCCGAGCTCCCGTGCCCAGGGCAAGATCGTACAGAGCGCGCTTCGGGCAAGCATGTGCGCCTACCCCCGCTCCTCCTCCGCCCTCACCCTCGTCCTCCCTCCTCCTCCGCCTTTCCCCCCCCCCCCCCCGCCCCCCCTTGCCCCTGCCGCACCCCGCCCGCCAATCCCTGGGGAGTTCTTGCTACCACCCCGTCTCTTCCGTCTCCCCCCTGCCCTTCTCGCCCCACTCCCCCCCTCCCTGCCCATCCCCGGCCATCCTGCTCCTCGGGCTCCCGCTGCTCCCCCCCCTCCCGGGCCCAGGGCGCAGCCGTCCTGGCGCTCCCGACGCCGGTCAGGTGCCGCGCCGACCGCATCCCTCTTCGCCCGTCTGCCTCTCCCCAACCGCTTCTGCACTCCTCCTGCCCTCTGCTCCGTCCCATCGCCCCGCTCGGTGCGCTCTGCTGTCGGTGGGCCTGTCCCTGCTTCTTGAGCAGGGACCGACCGTCCCGGCATTCCTTCAGTCATACCACGAAATGTTCTTAGAACCCAAAAATATTCTAAGAACAAAAACAATGTTCTTAGAACATAAACCCCATGTGTTAAAACAAGACGATATCCGCCAGAAAGGTTCTAAGAACATTTCGTGGAAACCACAAACGGTTCTTAGAGCATTGTTTGGTAGGGCTATAGGCGAGCCTGGACGCTTCGCTACTGCTTGAGTCCCTGCTTCCTCGTCGGGCCCAACCCACGGGCCGCGATCAGGTTGCCGTTCTTCCCCGCGTTGCTGATCAGGATCCCGTACATGCTGATCAGCGTGGCGCGGCTCCAGGTGTTCTGCACCTCGAGGGCGGCAGCAGGAATGATGGGATGACCGTGGGACCAGGATCAGAGATAGGAGGAAGTGAGGAGAGGATGAGAAGGATGATGAGGAATATGACCATCAGGGGTAGGAACAAGCGGTGGATAAGGAACATACTGTGTGATACTTGTGAGTGGGTGGTAGGGATGAGGATCGGGGGTCGGAGGAGGACGATGCGGATAATGGCTCGATGGTGCCATTGGTCACTCATTTCGGGGACTTCGATGTTCCCTGAAACGTGGGAGAAGTAGTACTGATCAAGAATACTGCCTGTGACTGAGCAGTCTAGACGGAATTCTAAAGGTATCCGCATGTCTGGCCACCTTCCACCATGCTTGCTCGCGCAGGGAACGTGCAAGGGTGCATCGTCGATGCCAGCATCATCGTCATTGCGCCATCATCGTCATCCTCATCCTCATCACCATGCGATCTTGACATCCTGTGAAGCCCACGCCGTGCAACCAGATAGAACTGCTCGCCTTCCAGAACGGACGGCCTGGTAAACGTTGCGCTAGAGCGTCGCACATATGGCGGATTTCGGCAATCCTGGACCCGAAACAATCTCATCTCTTGGGAAATTGACTTTTGCTTCCGCCGGCTTCCGCCGACCCTCCGCCGGCTTCCGGCGGCGGAGCCGTCCTCGTGGCACTTCCGCCGCCGTCCGCCGACCTTCCGCGGCCCTCCGCCGCGGAAGAGATGACAGCTCCTTCGATCCTCGAAGGCGAGGCCCCCTTCTGGAACGAGTCACACGCGCGCAGGCATTGCAAGCTTGTCCTCCACCTCGATTTAGGGGAACAAAAGGTGACATAAACATGAAAACTCGGAGGTCCGCGCGGATTTCTTGGATTGGCCCCGGGCCCCCCCGGCGGCGCCTCCGGCGCCGCCCCTGGCGCGCTCCGCGCGTGCTGCCTGCTGAGGCCTGCCTGCCTGGTGCTGGTCGCCGTTTTCACCCTCGTGGCTCCCAGCCTGCCAAAGCGGCCTGGCGGCCCGTGGCTGCTCCGCGGCCGTGCCCAACAGCCTGGCCACAGAGCTAAGCTTCTTCTCGCCACAACAATGTGACAGATCGGTGTATTGCCATTTCAGCGCGCGGATGCCGGGTTGTGGACACTCTGACCTCCCAAATAGTCGGCGGTGGACAAACCTCCCTTTCGTGACCTCCCTTTCGTGAAAACGGCCTGGGACCGAAACCGACGGACCTGGACCCGCAAAAATGACGGCCGCGACGCCCTCTCGCGACCCCAAAACGGCCAATTCGCTAATCGACGTGTCAGAGTAAGAGGTCCGTCCACCCCCGAAATAACCATCTCTTGAAATGCCGATGTTTAATTCCTCCGGCCTCTGCCGCCCTTCCGCCGGCTTCCGCCGGCGGGGCCGCCCTCGTCGTCCTTCCGCCGCCTTCCGGCACCGCCTGCTGGGGAAGAGATATGAACTCCTCTGATCCTCGACGGCGAGACCGTGCCCCCGTGTGATGCTCTTGGGAAAAGCCTGCACGACGTGCCTGAAACTGCTAAGCCCGTCTTCGATGCCCTCACCACTAACTCATGCCTGGGCCATCTCCCGCTCGCCGAGCATGGCAACAATCACAGACGGCACATTATTTGGCGGTAGATGGAGCAAACATGCAGTGGACCAGCGGCCCTCGCAACCATATCCACCACCGTGCTGCGAGGCGTGGCATGGAATGTCCTCATACCCCGTCGAGTTCTCTAACTGCAAGCTGCCCATGCTCTCTGAAGGTCCGGATCCCAGATGGGAGCTCCCGGGCCTTCCCGCATGACGTGCCCAGAGGCCCAGGACACGATGTCGGGGGTCCATGCCTCCCAAGTGTCAGGATACGATTGCCCTAAAAGATTGTCTTGGTCCCTCTAGGGGGTACACTGCGCTGTCGTCGAGGTCCTTGGGGCCGGCCATACATGTTGGAATCACTGAGGACCTAAATGGCCCTGAGCATGGGAATGCAAACCGAGAACTGCGCGCGTTGAGTTAGATTGGGCATCTGTTTGACCAGTCTCGGATAAAACGACCCTGGGGTAACAACGACCGCCGCCGAGGTAGACGGGAACCCCTGGGCCACAGTATGCACCACCATGGAAAGAATCATCAGCTGGGTTTCGCGTGACAGAGAAGAGCACATAGACTGGGGCTTTGTGGGTCCCGGAAACGGCAGGGCCGTTTTTTCACCGTTTCCGAACAAATGCCCCTTGAAAATGGAAACGGCAAAAAAACGGCGACCGGAAACGACCAAAAAACGGCTCCAGGATTGGAACCGGAGCTGGAACCGGTAAAACAACTGCGACGGAACCGGTAAAAAAAACGGCGTCGGAACCGGTAACAAAAACGGCAAAACGGAACCGGTAACAAAACGGCCCTGTCGTTTCCAGGGCCCACTTAAGGACTGGGGCAACTCCGAACAGTTCACCACGCAATTCGCATCTGGATGGTATCTCAAGCGCCTCAAGCGCCACACGAGACGGACGAATTGCGCGGCAGATCCTGCAAGCCCAAGTTGAGCTGGTTCTCGGCGGAAGGAAGCTGAGGCGGCCGAGGAGAAAGAGATATGAGAGGATGGGGGGGCCTCCTCCTCCTCCTCCTCCGCTTCCTCCCCCCACTCCTAGCCCTTTCGATCAGGGTCGGCGGCA
Source organism: Prorocentrum cordatum (assembly GCA_963575745.1). Lineage (NCBI taxonomy): Eukaryota > Dinophyceae > Prorocentrales > Prorocentraceae > Prorocentrum > Prorocentrum cordatum. Next base: position 19,643 of record CAUYUJ010004614.1, read on the forward strand.
CCGGCCGTCAGGCCTCTCCAATATGAGAGGATGGGGGGGCATGCAGGGCTCTGGAGATGGGACATGGGCAGCCATGGTTGCCGAACAGAGGCCGCCGACGCCACCCCGAAGCAGGACTTTGATGTGGGAAGCCGCCCACACTCGACGAGGACACACGCGCCTACAAGGCCTACGACGTGAAGCCTAACAGCAAGTTCCGGCAAGCTGTTTACACTGCACTCGTAGCAAAGCATTGACACGCATTGACGGACAACACACGCATTCTCTTACGATGGCACCACAAACACGTAACGGCACCAAGCAGCTGTCGTATGGCACTCCAGCTCCCAAACCACGCGGCCATCGAGCACACGATTACAGCCCACTGCAGCTACAACGACCGCAGCAATCGACTGTCAGCAAATGTGGTTTTGCAGGTTCAGGTCATCACGCAACAAATCCTCCAACACCATCGCGGGCACCATCATCAGCACAGTGCTGGTGTACAGCCCATCACAACATACCCAAGCACGACTTGGGCACAGCGAAGGCATCACACGTGCCATCCCATTGAATACTCCGGCGCGCTCTTGGAATATTGGCAGCTGACGCGGCCGGCCCACACCCAGGTCTGCTGGCCTGTGCAGACCTCGACAGTCTGGTCTTCAGAAATCGTAAGACATACCTCTTGGTCCTCTTTTGTTCGTTCTCCTCTATCTCACCAGCTCGGACAAACCCTTGTGACAAGCGACAAGACGCGCGGAGGGAGGCTCGCCACTCTCGAGCCATGTTCGCGGGAGAGAGGATATTCAAATCCGCAGTGTGCAAATGTAGAGGAGGAGGATCGGTGGAACGAGCTGCCAGCCCGCGTTCGGGGCTGCTTCGAATCGAAACGACAACTACCCTGGCGAAGAACCCAGCCAATCCTACACGCGTGGAAAGTATCAACAAGACCGCTCGATGCACAATAACTCGTTGGGGGGTGTCGAAACATGTAAGGGGTGTGCCGACATGGACCCGAGTACGCATGCGGGCCCTGCCGCTGGGGCCTTCGGTGGAGCTCCCTATGGGGCCACGCACAGCGTGAGGGGTGTGCCGACATGGACCCGAGTACGCATACGGGCCCTGCCACTGGGGCCTTCGGTGGAGCTCCCTATGGGGCCACGAAGCGTGTGAGGGGTGTGCCGACATGGACCCGAGTACGCATGCGGGCCCTGCCACTGGGGCCTTCGGTGGAGCTCCTTATGCGGCCACGAAGCGTGTGAGGGGTGTGCCGACATGGACCCGAGTACGCATGCGGGCCCTGCCGCTGGGGCCTTCGGTGGAGCTCCCTATGGGGCCACCAAACGTGTGAGGGGTGTGCCGACATGGATCCGAGTACGCATGCTGGCCCTGCCACTGGGGCCTTCGGTGGAGCTTCCTATGGGGTAACGAAGCGTGTGTGGGGTGTGCCCAAATGGACCCGAGTACGCATGCGGGCCCTGCCACTGGGGCCTTCGGCGAACCTCCTTATGGGACCACGAAGCGTGTGAGGGGTGTGCCGACATGTACCCTAGTACGCATGCGGGCCCTGCCACTGGGGTCTTCGGTGGAGCTCCCTTTGGGGCACGAAGCGTGTGCGTGAGGAAGAAAAGAGGAGGGAGGAGGGGAGGAGAGGAGGCGCAGGAGGTGGGGCGCGGCGCTGCGAATTAAAAATTATTCACTGCGTGGGGATCCCCATATGTGCATCTCCTTGCTGGCGCTCCCTTGGTGGTGGGACTCGGTGAGGACGAATCTGGATTTAAGTGTGACTGAGCTGCCTCTCTCTCTCTCTCTGCTCTCTCTGTCTCTCTCTCTCTCTGCCCTCTCTCTGTCTCTGCCTCTCTTTCCCTGCCTCTCTCTCTCTCTGCCTCTCTCTCTGCCTCTCTCTCTCTGCCTCTCTCTCTCTCTGCCTCTCTCTCTGTGCCTCTCTCTCTCTGCCTCTATCTCTGCCTCTCTCTCTCTCTCTCTCTCTCTCTCTCTCTCTCTCTCTGCTCTCTCCTCTCTCTCTCACTCTCCCTCTCTCTCTCTCTCGCTCTCTCTCTTCTCTTCTCTTCTCTTCTCTCTCTCTATCTCTCTCTCTCTCTCTTCTCTCTCTCTATCTCTCTCTCTCTCTTCTCTCTCTCTCTCTCTCTTTCGCTCTCTCGCTCTCTCTTGCTCTCTCTCGCTCTCTGTCGCTCTCTCTCGCTCTCTCTCTCTCTCTCGCTCTCGCTCTCACTCGCTCTCTCTCGCTCTCTCTCGCTCTCCCTCGCTCTCTCCCGCTCTCTCTCTCTCTCTCTCTCTGCTCTCTCTCTCTCTCTCGTCTCTCGCTCTCTCTCTCTCTCTCTCTCTATCTCTCTCTTCTCTTCTCTTCGCTTCTCTTCTCTCTCTCTCTCTCTTCTCTCTCTCTCTCTCTCTCCTCTCCCCTCTCTCTCCACTTTCTCTCTCTCTCTCTCTCCTCTCTCTCTCTCTTCTATCTCTATCTCTCTCTCTCTCTTCTCTCTTCTCTCTTCTCTCTCTCTCTCTTCTCTCTCTCTCTCTTTCTCTCGCCTGTCTCCTCTCTCAACTCCCCCCCTCTCTCTCTCTCTCCGCTCTCTCTCTCTCTCTCTCCTCTCCCTCTCTCTCGCTTCCTCTCTCTCTCTCTCTTGCTCTCTCTCTCTCTCTCTCTTTCTCTCCTTCTCTCTCTCTCTCTATCTTCCTCTCTCTCTCTCTCTCTTCTCGCTCTCTCTCTCTCTCTCGCTCGCTCGCTCGCTCGCTCTCTCTCTCTCTCTCTCTCTCGCTCTCTCCCGCTCTCTCTCTCTCTCTGTCTCTCTCTCTCTCTCTCTCCTCTCTGCTCTCTTCGCTACTGGCTTCTGACGGAGTCTGGGTTAGGTGAGCCTGAG
>CAUYUJ010004614.1:27500-87500 GCA_963575745.1 Prorocentrum cordatum
CACTAAGGAATCCGTATTACGGGCTCCATGCAAAGGACTCCCCAGGAACCCCTACGAAGGAGTCCCCATTAAGGAACCCTTACCGAAGACGCCAGACTAGGCATTCCTTGCGACAAACTCAAAAATGAAGATCCCTTCCTGAAAGATCCCTTAATACGGAATCCTCATGGATTCCCGACTAAGGAATCCTTACCATGAAATTCACATGAAAGATTCCGTGAGACAGAAGGATTACGTAATACTGATGTCGAAGCGGAAATTAAGTACTAAAGGCCCCACATTTCGGATTCATTACTCAGGTTTCGATACGAAGGATTCCTCACTAAGAAACTCTGTGCTGAATTTCACCACTGTTGATACCTTACTCAGAAGTATATTCTGGAATTCTTTCCAGGAATTCCTTAGCACGGACTCCTGACGAAGGAATCTCCACTAAGGACGTCTAAGAGCCCCTTTTACGGATATCATGCTAAGTATTTCTTCGGAGATGCAGAGAAATCCGTACCAAGGGTCCCTACTCAGGATTGCGTACTCCAAATCTCTTACGCAAGGTTCCTTACAGAAAGGACTCCCTACTAAGGATTCCCTGCTAATGCTTCCTTACTAAAGAGTCCCCACTAATGTTTCTAACTAAGGAACCCAGACTCAGGATTCCCGACTTCGGATTCCTTACTCACGACTCCTTACTATTATTACGGCCTTACGAATGCTGCTGTTACTACGGAATCCCTTTCACGGATTCCCTACCAAAGGTTCCTGCACAAGGATTACCGAGTAAGGCTCCTGACGATGGACTCCTTACCAAGGAGCGCTCAGTCAGTATTCTTTACTCTGGATTCCTTACTAAAGGCTCCCTGCGACTGGTCTCGCATGCTGAGGTTCCGATCAAGGATGCACAACATAAGGGTTCTTTCATGAGGACTCCCGACTAAGGATTCCTCACCAACGATTCCTTACCAACGACTTTTTGCTAGAACGCACCAGGATTGTCAAGGCCTGAGTCGGGTCTGCTTCGGAAAGGGGGGGAGGAAGGAGGAGAAGGAGAAGGATGATGAAGAGGAGAGAAGAGTTGAGAGGATAAGGGAATGGGAAGACGAGGAAGGAGCGGGAGGAGGAGGAAAGAGGGAGGAGAAGGAGAGCGGAGGAGGAGGAAGGAGGAGTAGGAGGAGAAAGGAGGAGGAGGCGGAGGAGAGGGAGGAGGACAGGCGAGGGGAAAGGACCACCAGCGAAGCTCTGGAGACTATGGGGCAGCTTGCGGAAAGTCATCAATAGGAGGAAGAGGAGAAGGAGGAGGAGGAGGACGAGGAGGAGGAGGAGGAGGAGGAAGAGGAGGAGGAGAAGCTGCTCCCTCCCCTGGGCCAATGTGGCGGCCCCAGCGCCTGCAGGTCCGCGAACCAGCTGGGCGTCGCCTGCTCCTGCCACTGGCCGCCAGAGCTGTCGCGAACCCTGGCCGCGGGCGGCTCGGCACCCGAGGGCGACAGCGACGGCGCTGTCGGCTGGGCCGCCTACTCCACGTTTGAAGAATCCGCCAACCCTTCGGCGTGAGTGAGACGCTGTCGTCGTCTTCGTCGTCGTCTTCGTCGCCAGTCCCAAGAAAGTTGAATAACAAATGGAACAAGAAACGTCGTAGTTTAGTCGATGATCCCCTCGCCGTTGTCCCATACCTGACAAGGGGGGGGGGTAAAGGGGGGGGGGGAACGCAAGGGGGGTCCCGGGTGAGATCGCCGCCGCCCCCCGCGGACCCCGGCGGGTCCAGGGTGGGGGACAAAGGAGGGGTTCCCCCTGTGGGGGGACCCTGGTCCCGGCTTTGGCCCCCCGGCCCCGGCCTCGGCCTCGACCCCGGCCCCGGTCCCGATGTCCCCGGAGGGGGACCCCCGGGTCCCGGGTGAGGTCCCGGCTTCAGGGTTGGCGGCACCGGCCGTAAGACCTTCATACCCCCCAGGAGGCCCTCTAACAGAGCCCAACACATCTATAGCCTCCCACGAGAGCCCCAAGGTGGGCTCAAGAGCGCTAGCGTCGTTTTCGTCGTCCCCCTTCAGGGTCGGCGGCACCAGCCGCAAGGCCTTCCCAAAACCACACAAGCACACGGACGTACCAACTACAACTGTTGGCCACGCTCCGCCTCCCAGGGTCCTCGCTGGCCCCAGGGGCTGTAAAGAAACGACCTGGGGTGAAGCGGCGGCGGCGGAGGAGGAGGAGGAGGAGGAGGAGGAGGAGGGGGAGGAGGAGGAAGGGGTCCCAGTCTCTGGGGGGCCACGCCTCGGCAAAACACGACGTCGGATGCCCGGGGGACGGGAAGCGGGGGGCGGCCTTCGGCCCAGAGCCCCCAGGAACCCTATAAGACCCCCCTGGGAGGACGGAAAGGTGGGGTAGGAACAGAGGTAGGGTTAAAGGAACAGAGGTGGGGTTAGAGGAACGGAAAGAAGGAAAGGTGGGCCCTGGGAAGACGGAAAGGCGGGGTAGGAGCAGAGGTGGGGTCAGAGGGCCGTCGTCCTGCATGACCCCTGGAAGAAACGACTTGCGAGCGCCCAGCACAGCTTCGCGCGTCGCGCGGCTGGCACAGGGCACCCTGGCGGCCCAGGCCGCTGCGCGCGGGGCGTGATCGTGGCGGGCGCTCCCGGGGGGCGGCCCCGGTCGTCGCAGCTGGCAGCGGGTGCGCCAGCTCGAGACCAGCACCGACCCTGGCCAGGCCCCTCCTGGGCCCAGGGTCGGCGCGTGCACACCATCCTGGGGCCCAGGGTGGCCCCAGGCCCCAGGCGCAGTCGCCGACGTCGCCGCTGCCATCGGCGACGAGGATCGAGCTTTGAGGTATCTTTGTGCATTTTTTGGGGCACTTCTGGGCCTCCTGGTCCCTTCGCCGCCACGGCTGCATTCTCCTGGTCAGAGCGCACACTGGGAGGGGCCTTGGGTCTTGGGGTTGACGTCTTGGCCGTCGTCGACGTCATAGTCGCCGTCGCCGTCGTCGTCGTCGTCGGGCCAGCGACCGGTGAACATGCTCTCCTGACAGAGCACGGAGAGTATGTAATGTAGAATGACGGCAGAGACAGAGGGCAAGCGGGAGAACCAGCAAATGCACGGTCTTTTGCCGCTGGAGTAACCTTGGAAGATAACGATCGAATGCAGTCAGAGTATTTTAGATAGCGTGTCGCCGTGGCGGCCCCGGCGACACGCTGTGCCATGCAAGCGGATAGCGTGTCGCTCCGCTCCGTGGGGCGGGAGGCTCGGAAAGGCTCGGGACGCTGAAGCCTTGGGATCGCGACGTGGATAGCGTGTTGCGCCGAAGCGTGGTGGGCCAAAACCGGCGGAGCGACACGCTAAGCTAAACTTTCTGACCGTAATCGCCTTCCGCAGGGAAAAAACTTGGGGGATGACGAGCAGAGATTACCCAAGTTCTGAATCACCGCCCACATCGCCACTGCGTGACGACCCCCCCCCCAAGTATGTCTTCAACGTTATCTCACATTGCCAGAGGCCCTACTCGAAATGGAAATGCCCAGAGCGACGAGGGCTCCAGGGTGGAGATCCTGGGCACGAAGACCGTAACGATACCCCTCAAACGTTACGGTTGCTATGGCAGGGGGGCGGGCAGAAAACACAGAAACATAAACTTTCAGAGCTTCAAGCGGAATTCTTGGATCTGCGCGCCGATCGAAGAAGTCCGCGAGGAGTTCAGAAAATTGATGCCTTTCCCCAAACTGTGATTGCACATAAAGCTTCTAATCTCTTTTCGAAGCAAGCGGGTGCTTGCCGTCGCCGCCCCGTCGCCACCTCGTCGCAGCCTGTCTTCTGGGCTTGCCCGTCGGTCTGGCGGCTATGTGGTCGCCGTCGCCGCGCCGTCGCTCTGGGCGTGCCCGTCGGTCTGGCGGCCATGTGGTCGCCGTCGCCGCCCCATCGCCGACTAGGCCTGCGATATGTTTGCAGTCCTCTGCGTTGCTTTGCATTGCGTTACACTGATTTGCATTGCTTGCTCTGCGTTTCTCTGCGTTGCTTTACATCGATTTGTGCATTGCATTGCATTGGTTCGCCTTGCTTTGCCTTGCTGTGCGATGCATTGCTTGACATTGCTTGGCGTTGATTCGCACTGCGTCTCACTCGTCTTCATTTCCCAAACAATGCTTGCACTTAGTGGCTCTTACTCGTCTTCTAATGAACTGGGTCTGCGGGCCGCTCTGGCCGCCATGTGGCCGTTATCGCCGCCTCGTCGCCACCCGTCGCCTGGGCCTGCGGGCCGCTCTGGCCGCCATGTGGCCGCCGTCGCCGTCTCGTCGCCGCGCGCCGCCTCTCCGCCGCCAGCCTTGCATTGCTTCGCATTGTTTCGCATTGCTTCGCATTGACTTGCATTGCCTTGCAATGATTTGCATCCCTATGCATTGATTGGCGTTGCATAGCTTGCACTGCAAAGTTCGCGCTACATGTCTTGCACCACGTAGATTGCACCGCATAAATTCAGCTGCCTAGAGAGAGTTAGGAGTTACCTCCCCAGTCCGCCATTTTGTGTTGCAGTTGACATACGATCCTGCCCCATCGTCCATCCTAAACATGAGTTCGTGCCTTATCGGTCCCATCGCTCGTCCCCTACACCAAAAACGTTGCGCGCACTCGTGGAGCAGCACTCGCCAATTTCCAAAAATCCCTTACAACAAAGAAAAACACATAGACACGCGCACGTCGTTGCGCGCGCATGCCGGAATCCTTCAAAAACCGAGCAGTTCCCTAAAAGAGAGAAAATCGAGCGCCCCGGAAACATGGGCAACAATTACCTGTTTCACAACAAAGGCTCTCAACAAAAACATGTGCTCGCGCTCTGGCCAATTCTCAAACATACGTAAGGTCTTAAACTTGTCCTCGAATGATTCTCAACGTGCCTCTCGCACGCGCGTGTCGAAATCGCTCGAGCGCCTTTGCGTGCACGCTGTCGCTGAGATCCCTTGCAACAGAAGAACCGATATGCACAAGCGCGCGTCGTCGCGCGCGTATGCCGGAATCTTCCCGCAACTCGTGGTATCGTGAAGAAATCATCAGCGAGTGTCCCGAGGCATATGAACACATATGTCTTTGTGCAACATCGATGTTCAAACAAAGTATGCTTGCGCGCGCTCTTGCATCGTCTTTTGAAACCAAATTATTTTACACTATGCATTTTCCATCAGGTTAGACCGCCAATACCTTCCGCGCCGCATGTCGGAATCATTCGAACGCCCTTGCTGGCGTGCTGGTGCGTGGGTGAGTGGGGGGGGGGGGCACGATATTTGACAAAGAATGTCATGCAGGCCACTCTTGCGCATCGGCCGCGCGCGCATGTCGAATTCCTTGCAAACCCTGCATCGCCAATGCGAAGTCATCGTCATCAGCACAATTGGCATCGACACCTTCATTGGCTCTGCCGTCGTCATCGGTCTGGTCTACTGTTGTCGACGCCGCCATGATACCGCTCCCTCCCAAGTCGTCGGCTCGCACTGAAGTGCCCGCTGGGAACCGCCCAGCGGTCAGCGCCGCCAGCGCGGCCGCGTCGGCGGCGCCAAACTAGCTGGCCGTTGTGCGCCCGAGCATGTGCGGGCTAGCGCGGCTGCAGAAATTGCACCAGCCAGCACCAAGCACTCATAGCAATCGCCGCCGAGTGGGTTTTGCAAACCAAGTCGCGGGCGGGTGGGTGGGATGACTGCACGAGCAGTGACATTGACAATTCCACCGTTTCGCTTCACAATAAAAGGACCCACACCACATATATACACATATTGCACCACGTCGAATGCACCATGTAGATGTTGTCCGTTCTAAAAAGTAATAAGCTCCATCCACCCGCCACCAGAATTAACTGTTCCCGTTTTCGTCTTGAGATTTAACTGCGGTTTTGCGTCATCGTCGATCCAAACCATACCATGCCAGCCAGGCCACTATCGCCCCCATCATCCCTTGCAGGAAACAGTGTGCGCACGCACTCGTTTATCAACATTCATCAATGTTCAAGCACCCCTTTTTCCGAAAGGACGAAATGCACACGTGCGCGTCGTCGCGCGCACATGCCGGAATCCTTCAGAAAGCTTCATCACCGACGCGAAGATGCTGTCATCGTCGCCAGCGTGATCAGCATCGTCGCCGTCGCTGGCCGTGCCGTCGTCGTTTTCCGCTTCGTCACCAGCATCGCTACTCCCATCATCGTGTCTACCGTTGTAAACGTTGCCATGATACCGCGCCCGCCTAAATCGTCGACTCGCACTGAAGTGCCCGCTGGGAACTTCCCAGCGGTCAGCGCCACCACGGCCGCGTCGGCGGTACCAAACTAGCTGGCCGCTTTGCGCGCGAGCATGCGCGGCCGCGGCGACGTGCCAGCCAGAGGTGAGCAGCCATCGCAGTCGCCGCCGCAGGGTTTTGCAAACCAAGTTGCGGGTGGATGGGTGGGATGATTGCGCGAGCAGTGGAATTGACAACTTCGCCTCCGGCAGGGCACATTGCACCACATAGTATGCCAGAACGTATCGCTTGGGATCCACGTTAGCTAACATAGAATTTTTGCTTCTTCGGTCTTATCACATGCCAAATGTAAGCGTACCATGGGGCCAGCAACCCTCTGCGCCCTATTTCGTGCAGGGCGGGGCCCATCCTGCGGAACGCGTCGGCGTCCTCGATGATCTCAACGTCTCGAGGGATGTCCTGCACGGGGCAGCGGATGTGCTGCAACGTGCCCGGGTGGCACGCAAAGCGCCCGGATGCGCGCGGCGCTCTCGCGATGGACCCAGCCCGTCCTTCCACTCTGCTGCAACTTCCTGCCTTCCTCCCTGTTTCCTGGGGCGGGGGGGCAATCGACGGGGGGTGAAGCACTGTGCACCTTTCGTGCTTCTTCGGGGCCTCTTCCCCCTGCAACCCTCGATCCTCCCCGTTGCCAGACGCCCGGTTCCACGCTCCACGGCCCTTGCCGGCCGCGGCTCTCAACCCCTGGACCTTTTCGTTGAGCGGACGTTCGCAATGTAGCTGTAGCGTCGGAGAGATAGTTCACAACCGACTAAGGCGACGTGAAGACGATGAGACGATGGGTGGCAATCTGACCGCCAACAAATGCTGGAGAGGGAACGGCAGAGAGAATGGGAAAAACCGTACGCCCGCCAGCTGGCGGCCTGAAGGACAGGAGGATAATGAACAGAGCAATGACAATAAAGGCATACTCCTCCTCTCCTCGACTCTCCTCTCCTGTCCTCACCTCTCCACCTCCTCCTCATCATCGCCCTGGTCCTGGCCAGCTATCGCCCTCCTGCTCTCCTGCTCCAACCTCCTCCCGCTCTTCCTCCACCGTTTCGTCGTCGTCGTCGTCCTCCTCCTCCTCCACCACCACCTTCTCCCAATCGCCGTGGCAGGATCGAAGAGCCACCGACCCGACAGGGGGACTGGCAACGTCTGCCAAACATATCCAAATCTGACGAAGCCCTTCCCGAGGCCAGGATTGGGGACGGCCCATTCCGTAAACGTATACCGGTTTGCATTGTGCCGCCAGGTTTCTTCCATGTGTGACCGTTCCAAGCAGCAGCATGCAAAGGCGCTAGATAATCAGAAACGAACGCGCGCGACACGCAGAACTGGCAAGCATGCCAACACAATCAGATACTAGTCATTTCTCTTCTGTCAAAATGTTCGCCCCACATTTGGAATCGTCTCCCCATCTTTTGGGCTGGAGGACTACAAAGAAGACTACAGAGCGCAGCGCAAAATGCAAAAAAAACAGTTTGCATGTGGAAGCAGAAGGAGGGTATGATAGAAACAATCGATTGGAGGCAACACAAGACTAATCTGACATTAGAGAAAAGAAATGCAATGACTGTCGAAGCCTGGGGCTTTGCTCGCCAGCTTGTTGGTCATCTTTTGGCACTTGGCTAGAGACCATACGCACACATGTGTCACACAAGTCGGGGCAACAGGCGACGAGAAAACCGGGCTAGTGAAAAACCTAGCTCGCCGTATTGAGCCTGGAGAGACGCAGACCACACACAAATCATCCCGACATGTCCCGAGACAAGTGGTGGGCAAACGCAGACACGCTTAGAATAAGAATCATTGCTCCTTCGAGGAATATGCAGAGGATGCAAGCGTCTCAATGGACACATCATGGCTTGAAGAAGCAGCTGTGCAGAGCGAAGTGTACTCTCGAGACGGGTTTGACGTTTTGCAATTACGCAGGGGTGTCGAAGTGCACGGGGCTATCTTCGAGGCAGGCGTTGATGCTATAGAGTAAGCATGACAATGTGCAGGAGACATGCGAAAACCAGGATGCGGACACGAGGTATGCGGCGACCCCTCGTTGCCAAGCGTTGGACAAGATAGAGGACATCCTCGCACACACACACTCGCCCTAAAAATATCGGATATCACTTCTGGAATCCGGTCGCATGGCCAAGAGGAGGACATGCGCGAAGCTCTTCGAGAATGGACAGGCGCCGAACACGTCGAGAAGCAAGGATTCTGACAGATGACCGATTCTGGAGACATTCGCATGAACGCACTGGCCGTGCCTCTCCGCCTGCCCTGGCTCCTCTCTTCCCTGCCGGTACCTCGGGGTGGACGATTTCACGGCGAGATGCAAGAGGTGTGATTCAGGAGGGGGTTGCGCATTCGGAGCGTCGAGAGTATGCTGCTTCGCAGCTCGGGTACCTGTGGGGAGTGGCGGAGGCGGGGCGGGAGCAGTTTGTGGCTCGATCCTCGGTTGTGCTCTCTTGGGGAGGGGGATCGCGACCCTGCTTGCTCGCCAGCCCCCAGACCCCGCCCCGAATGTTTGAGCCTCAGCGGCGAGTCGCCATCCGCATCGGGTCACATGTTCGGCACTGGCTTTTCAGAGCCAAACAGGGCGCATAAGCAAGCCTCAGGATTCAAGTAAACTAAACTGATCCCCGGCCCCTGCATCCATAACTTAACGCAGGGATGCTGGATATGTGTGTCCCTTGTAGCTGACGCTGCTGCTCTCAGGAATCCGTTCACTTAGCGCCCTTACCCGTTGTACCACCTCCTCATCTTCACCGACGTCATCAGAATCGTCCTCGCCACCATCACCACCATGATCACGATCATCAGGATCATCGTCATCATCATCATTGTCATCATTGTCATCATCATCATCATCATCATCATCATCATCATCATCATCATCATCATCATCATCGTTCTCGTTATCATTATCATCATCATCATCATCCTCACTAGCATCAGCAGCATCATCGTCATTATTATTATCATCAACATCATCCTCATCGTCATCATCATTATCATTATCCCGATCCTCCTGATAGTCTTCGTTGTCCTTCTCCTCCTCGTCGTCATCTTCTGCGTCCTCGTCATCGTTGTCGTCGTCGTCCTCCTCTTCCCTTTCCTCCTGCATCAACACCTGACAAGCTGCTCCTCCGCCCCTCCCCACCCTGCGGCCTAGACACCCCCGAAGCGGCCAGGCGAAGAACGAAGCGAGGCGGCGCGGTCCTTTCTCTTGGGCGATGGAGCACTCTTTCTCCCAGCCGCGTCAGCGAGCGCCTTGCAACTACCCCCACCAGTCCAGGCTGAGGAGGAGTAGGAACAAGGAGGCTGAGGAGGACGAGGCTGAGTAAAGATGAGGAGAAGAAGCAGGGAGGAGGAGGATGAGGAGGAGGAACAGTCTGAGAATATGGGGAGGAAGAGGAAGAGGAAGATGAGGGATGGACTGGCGGTGGGAGAACGGCACATACATAGTTGGCCGACCAGGGTCCCATGCAGTACTGTACCGTGAGCATTGCAAACCTCCAAGAAGGTGGAGGAGGAGCAGGAGGATGAGGAGGACCATGATGGCGGAGGTGGAGGGGGAGGAGGCCGAGACGAGGATGATATGAGGAGAAACCGAGGAGCAAACCAGAGGCCTGCTGGTGAGGCAGAGGAGGAGAAGGAAGGACGTTGAGGAGGAAGAAACTGCACGTCGAAGGAACCGATAGAAATGCGACCATCATGATGACCATGATCTGGGCAAGTCGACGCTGACGGGCCCCGAGAACGATCGGGCAAGCACCGTGATGATGCCACCGAGCACGCTGGGCCAGCCAGAAGGCCTGTCCGCTGCGGGCACGGGCGGGGAAAGCTTCCAGCCCGTATTCTGGCCACGAGAGCGCGGATCGGGGACGCGAGCTCACTCGGCAAAGGCCCCAGGCCGCCCCACGGAGATGCCCCCCCGAGCGGAGAGCGCTCCGGGGCGCACGGCCCAGACACTGAGGACACAAGGCTGCCGTGCCCCCCCCGAAGCCAGGGCGGCTCCCGACCCTCGTGCCAGCTGGAGGAGGAGGAGGAGGAGGAGGAGGAGGAGGAGGAGGGGGAGGAGGAGGAGCACAGCCGTCGTGCTACCATCCCGAGCGCCCGCCCAAGGAACGAACAAAAAAGGGCTCGCCTGGCCACGGCCTTCCTCGGCCACGGAGAGGCTCCCCGGCCTGGGCCTCCGCAGCGGCCGGGAGACCAGAGCCCCTCCTCCGCGCAGCGTGGCCCTGCTCTCGGCGCCTTGGCTGCCTCGCCCGCCCGCTCGCAGCCCGTGGCAGCCGCCGTCGCCGCCGCTCACGAGGAGGATGAGGAGGAGGAGGAGGAGGAGGAGGAGGAGGGAGGAGGAGGGAGGAGGAGGAGGAGGAGGAGGAGGAGGAGGAGGAGGAGGAGGAGGAGGAGGAGGAGGAGGGAGGAGGAGGAAGGAGGAGGAGGAGGAGGAGGAGGAGAAGGAGGAGGAGGAAGGAAGAGGAGGAAAGGAGGAGGAGGAGGCGGAGGAGGAGGAGGGGAGGAGAGGAGGAGGAGGGAGGAGGGGAGGAGGAGGAGGAGGAGGAGGAGGAGGAGGAGGAGAGGAGGAGGAGGAGAGGAGGAGGGAGGAGGAGGAGGAGGAGAAGGAAGAGGAGGAAAGGAGGAGGAGGAAAGGAGGAGGAGGAGGAGGAGGAGGAGGAGGAGGAGGAGGAGGGAGGAGGAGGAGGAGGAGGAAGAGGAGGAAAGGAGGAGGAGGGCGTCGCCCGACATGCCCTGCTTACAGCCCGCTTTCAGCAAGCAGTACGGATAGAGGTCACGATTGCTGGCATTTTGGCACGTCGGTAGGAGACAAGTCTACCAGACGAGTCCCACTGTGGACTACCGACAAGCAAATTTTTTTGACAACAACTGACTTGCTACACTTACCTCCCACTCGCCACTGGCACGCCTTATTGTTTAATTCCAAGTCTGGATCGCCAGATTCGTTGTCATGGGATGGTTGGGGAGGGGACTTGGTTTTATGTATTTGGGAGGGGACGGGTAATGACCGCAGCAGGCCGAAGCAGCGCGCAGCCTCATTTCAGGCCCCCCTTTTTTAAGGTGTGGCCCCTCTGCAAGGATCAACCGCCGTTCGCGCCAGCTAATATGGGACAGCTCATTCCTGGTGCACGTTTGTTATTGTAAAGCGGCCTCCCGGATTCAAGTTGCCACCTGACGTGCCAGCAAACATAGAGGCTGACAGTGAAGATCACCAGCCTACGTGTCGATCTTTGCCAGCATGCTAAACTCGCCATTGTATGTGACTGTGTAGTGGAGAACCTATGGGGGGGGGAGGCCCTTGATCACTCTGCATTCCTGCCTAGTTTGAGGTCGCCTGTTGCCACCTCGAGGCCCGTGAACCGTTCGCCAGCACCGTATTCTTAGGCCAGCCTTTACTCATTGCAATTACTCACAGGCCAGCCTCTACAGCTTGCTACAGCCCTCTTAGCATGGCAATGCAGGCCAGCCTTACTCAACCCATCCTTTCTTTACACAGCCGAGCCTCTACAGCTTCAGTCGAAGACCGCACACTAAGCACGACCAGATGAATAAGCTTGTTGGGGGTGGGGGATCATCATGGTTGTGAGGTCAGAGACGGGCCGTTGTTGAGAGGGAAGCTACAAGGTGCGTCAGCGTGCAACCTCCCGCTGCATTACCACCAAGAGGCGGCACTTTTCCCCCATATTTACTGTATACATTGCATCTAGCGTCGCCTCGTCTTACAGGTCTCCCTGTCCTCACCTCTCACCTAGCAGCGGCATTCCAACTAGGGGGGGATAAGAACCACACTGGTGGCCACAATGACGAGGGGCCCACCCTCAGAGCTGATACGGTGAAGGGCTATCCCCTGGAGGGACCGCCAACTCAACGGCTGTGGTTTTTGGTTGCACTTACTTTACGGGCTTCTACGCTGCAGTTTGTTGTTGCACTCCACTCTGCCCTACCCTTGGGGCCATTCGTCCTCGACGCTCGAGCCCAAGTTATCCTCCGCCCGCTGGCCGCCTCGGGCCTGAGGCCGCTGCCGCCACTCGGCCTCGGGCTCGCCATGCGCCGCCCTGCTCCGCCCGCCGTGCCCCCTGCACCGGCGAGCTTTTCCCAGCGCTCCCCGGGCGCTTGTAGCCCCGAACTCCCCCAGGCCCTTCGCTCCTGTAGCCCCCCACAAACCCTTCGCTCCTGTGGCCCCCTGAACCCTTCGCTCCCGCAGCCCGCAGAACTCCCCCCAAACCCTTCGCTCCTGCAGCCCCCCCAGAACCCTTCGGCGGCGCTTCCCGGGCCTCGCGCGCCGCTCCTCCGCGGCTCCCTATGGCAGCGCCCGCCAGGCCCGCGGGAGCTCCCGGGGGGGGCAGCTCCTCGGGCGAGCCAAGGAGGGGTGCCGCAGCGGGCTGCCGGCGCTCGCAGCTCGTGCCCCGGGGGAGGCCGCCCGCCCACCTCGAGGAGCTGCGCCTGCTGGGCCGCCTGCGCGGGCGACACCGCCGGCCTGATCTTTGACAAGGGGCCGACCGTCCCGACATTCCTGTAGTCCTACCACGAGATGTTCTTCGAATCCAAGAATGCTCTAAGAACTAAAGCTATGTTCTTAGAACATCAATCCGATGCGATAACACAAGGCAGCCCCAACCAGAAATGTTCTAAGAGCATTTCGTGGGAACCGCAAAAGGTTCTTAGAACATTGTTTGGTAGGCCTGCAGGCACGCCGGAGCGCTTCGCCACTGCTGGAGACCTCGTCGCCCTTGGACCCGAGCTGGTCCTGCCTCTTCGGTGCAGGCGACGGTGCCCAAGGGGCGCGCGGCCTGCCCACCTCGACGAGCTACAGGCACGGCAAGGAGGCCATGCATCCTCCCGAGGGGCGCGGCTGGACGACAGGGCCACGCGCGGCTCCCGCCGCGCCGCCGCCCGGACGCTCGGCCTCCCTTGCTCGGGGGGGGGGGGGGGGCGAAAGGGTAGGATGGCAAAGGGCAGGGTCGAGAATCAGCTCACGCAACTGGTTCCCCTGGCGCCCCCTGGCGCAGGGAGGCGCCCCATGCATCGAGGCCTGCTATCCCTGAGACCGGCAAGCCTGAAGGCGATGAGAAACTCAGGGATGCACCGTCAGAAACGAACGGAACCCTTCAGAGCGGCATCGGGATACAGGGCAGCTTCTAATACATAGGAATTCTATACTATAGGACTTTAAGACATGACTAATTTAGGAACGCTTGCATGCACGAGCTCATCGTTGTTTTAGATACTAAATCCCTGCATTTTTGATACATGATCCGCACGCGGAGCATGTATAAAAAAACGGCACTGTGAGCTGATGCCCATCGTGGGGACGAGCATGCGCCTCAGGCCGGTGAAACTCGGGGACGCGACCCGCCGAGCTGCAGCGGCGCGTCTTTTGCCCGACTTGCCCACCAGCCGCGCGGCCCCGTGCGCCCCGCCCGGCCCCACCAGGGCCCGGGCGCGCAGAGGTTTTTTTTATTGTTTGTTTTCTTCCTTCCTCCACTGCTGCAAACGACTGCCATCAGTGCCCAACTGATCAGCAGATCCGGAGGATCGCCCAGGTGAGCCTACCCAGGGTGAACAACTGCAGAGCAGCACGGCGCAGGAGCGCGGACAAAGAAGCTGTGTGGACACCCCCGATTGGCCTGGGCGCGCAAAGGGTGGAGCTACCTGGGGTGGCCATCTGAGCCCAGCTCGGGGGCGTCTGGGGTCCTCTTTGGGACTCGTGGGGTCTCCGGGGCCCTCTCGAAAGCCCCTGGGGCCCATCCCGGAGCCCTTGGATCTGGAAAGCAGGACAGGCCGCCCATGTGGGCACACTCGCACACCAACACTTTGAGAGAACTTTCCCTTCCCTGGGCCGCTCCGTCGATTACAATCAAACTTCATAGTACGGATGCACGATAAGGATGCAAGGGCAATGGACGCCCATGCCGAGGCTCTTCGAGCGGGGCTGGTCATCGAGAGTGGTTAAGGATGGACCGAAGAGGCAAGCATGCAAGGGTACCCTTGGGAAGCTTACCCATCCTTGCAATCAATTTCGACAGTACGTCGAGGCCATCTGCAGCGCATCTTGGGCCCCCGCCTGTGGCGGGCGTGGTGGACATGCCCCCCGCCCTGCCGCATGGCCAGCCGCCCGATGGTTTTCCAAATGTGGCTCTCGCAGTAGCTCCGCGCACATTCGTTTCACAAGTTTGCAACAGCTTCACGAATGGAGGGTCGGCGGTCTTCAACATCCTGATCTCTCACTAGCGCCGCGCGCACTCGTTCTTCGAAATGTTGCTCTCGCCTGAGCGTCGCGCATATTCGTCTTGAACTTCTAGAGTAGTCTCAAGGGTTCGCATGGAGAAGGTCCCAGGAAGTGCCTGCTAGCAACATTTAGGAGTGTCAAGACGCAACGCTCAGATTCACTCGCGTTGATTATGTCCCAAGGATGGGCTTCTGGCACGATGTAGGAGCGACGCGACGCAACAGTCACGTTTTTGTTGGTTTTGCCAAAAGCAACACAAAAAACGGAACGGGCGGGAACATAATGGTCCACTGCCCGGCGCGGAACGAAGCCGCCCTTCTACCTGGCACCGACGGCCTGCGCCTCCAATCCAGGCGCAGACCAGACAAATGCAAGACGCGCGAAAGGCCTGGCTAATTAACAGCGGGAGCTTCAACGTCAATTACATCGGCTCAGCTGGCTTTAAATTCCGTGCAAACAGATTGCGAAACCACTTCTTGCCTCGCTCGGCCCACGGCGGGGGAGTATCGCGACTTTCGTGCCGATGATCTATCATGTTCCAGCTTGAGTTCTTCACCGAGGCACTCAGCTGCGACATAACCGCCGCAGCATGCCCGGGACTGTCCCCGATGTGCTTGGCCACCGCGAAGCCCACCTGCTTGTTTACATTGTCGTAGACAGTATAAAACTTCTCCATGAACGGAATGCCGAAGACGAAGAGCGGGCCCTTGGGCGGGGGAACGTCAAGGGGCATCAGAGAGACCTGGCAACCTTCCGCTGACTTGTCGACGTAGTCGTGTGGCTCGAGGTTCAGGATCCGCCCGCCGACGAGAAACCCAAGCCTCGGCAAGTGCTGGTAGTTCGAGCAGTCCGTTAACACGTGCAGCCTCTCAGCCAGCTCGTTGATTACGTTGGACGGACCAGCCAACTCTGACGTCCCCGTGTCCACAGCCACGTGGCAATTGGCGCACAAATCCTGTGGATGGTCGTCGATGGTGATGTCCGCAATCTTGACCTCCCAGTAGCCCGTGTCGCGGGAGACCGGCACCCAGTGCAGGTCCGACGCCATGTGGCTCGCCTTGACGCTGCCGAAGGTGATCTCCGAGGTCTCCACGTCCGACTCGGAGCTGGAGAGGAAGACAGAGTACAGGGTCTGGTGGAGCCTCTGGGTCTCCTTGAGCCTCTCCATCGTGTTGAACATGGAGCCCTGCGACATCGAGGGCAGGGCCAACCCGAGCACCCCGTCGAAGTTGAAAGACATGAAGGGGGACTTGGTCTCGTACGTGGCTGTGATGAAGGATCCAGGGTAGCAGACGGGGCCAAGGCAGATCTGGTCATGGATGCACCTGCCCCAAACCTCCCCGGTGCCGAACAATATGCTGACCTCGTCCTGTGCGTCACCGCTGTCTTGGACGCCGTCGCAACGAACACGGTGCATGGAGGAAGATTCAGACTGGTTGTAGCGGGCGTGGGCGATACATGCCTGGCTGTTGCAATCACTCGCAGGCACCAGCAGGTTCCCGCTGCCAGAGTCGAACACGACTTGGAACGTCTGCTTTGGGGTGCCGACATCGACGCTTCCGAAGTAAGCAGTTTTGTGGATCACCTTTGTCTTGGTCCTCTCGCCGCGGTGGCCTCGGAGGCCAAAGTGCGCCCGATAGACTTGCTGGCCCTCCTTGATGGTCTTCCTGCCCAGCTTCACCGTAGCCTCCATGCCAACAGCGTCGCCACATGTGGTGAGGAGGCCGAGTAACATCATCTGGAGAGCCAGCGTTGTCTGCGCCATCATCCCCTTGCGCTGAACAAGTGTTGACATCGCTCCCTGATAAAATATGCATGAAAGGTAGATCATGAGCAGATATCCTTGACTCCTTGACCCATGTCTTGAGCCAAGATGGCGACAGAAAACGCAACAGTCATGTTGATGCGCGACGCTGAAGTCTAATTTCCTCCTCCTTCCTTCCTACTGCCCGTCCATCCCTCTCTGCCTTATTGGAGGCCTCCTAGATGGGGTCGGAGTAGATGGGGTCGGATGATCTCGCCGACATCGGCGATGCATCAGCGATACATCGCCGATGCATCGGCGATGCATCGGCGATGCACCGGCGATGCGTCGCCGACGTCGGCGACGCATCGGCGACGTCGGCGTGGAGAAAATCAGGCTCCGCATCGAGCCGCATCGTCGTTGCATCGGAGATGCGGCGCGACCCTCCGACCACATTGGCTCGGACCCCATCTAAGGAGGCCTGGACTCCTGCCCACTTCTTCTCCCCATGCTCCTCCTGCCTCGCCCTCGCCGCCGCCGCCGTCGTCGCCGCCCGCCTGTTTGCCGCCCTCCCCCTCTCTGACGCCCCTGCTGCCCCCCGCACCAGCTGCTCAGGGGAACGAAAGATGACATAAACATGACAACTCGGAGGTCCGCGCGGATTTCTCGGCTACGCGCTGGACCCCCTCCCTGGCGCACGGAGCGCGCCAGGGGCGGCGCCGCCAGGGGGGTCCAACGCGGATCCGAGGAATCCGCGCGGACCTCCGAGTTTTTATGTTCATGTCATTGTTCGATCCCCGACTTACCAGCCTGGAACATATCCCTATCCCTATGCTGGGCATTCCCTCATCACGATGCCAATCTCAGGGATTCCCTCATTTTTTGAGGGCGCATCCCTGAGACTGGCATCGCCTTTGGACGTGTCAATCTTGGGGATGGGGAGAAGTTCGAGGCTGGCAACCTGCCTGCTGCCGCCGTGCAAGACCGGGCCGGCGCCTCGAGCGTCAGCGTGCCCGGCCGGACGCCCGCCTCCCGCGGAGGGGGCGGAGGGCTCGGGCGGCAGGGCCGCGCGGCGGCAGCGGGCGGGGCGGCACGGGGGGGGGGGGCGGGCGCAGAGGGGGGCCCAGAGATTTGGCGGCGCGCAGAGGGGGGTGGAGGGGGGGGGAAGGCTTCTTAGAAGGAAGCTGCTTCTTAGAAGGCGCGAGCATTACATCTACAGACAAGGCACGCGCCTTCTAAGAAGCAGGGGTGCTTCTAAGGAGCCTGCCCCCCTCCCCCCACCCCCCTCTGCGCGCCGCCAAGAGATCACGGCCCAGGGCGTGTGGCCCTGGGAGGCCGGAAAACGGCAACCGCATCTCCCGCCGCGTCTTTTTTCCCATAGCGAGTCGGGGGGGAGGAGGGGCAACGGTTCCGACCGCTTCCCCAGGGGTAGTTTTTTTTCCGACGGCAGGAGACCGATGCGCACAGTACTATCAACCATTGCGTGACTGAGGTCGCGTGCTGACTGGCAGTGAGACGCCCCGCGCACGCACCGCAACCCCGTGTACAACACGGCCACTGGGATGCCGGCAGTAGTGCTCGTCGCTGCAGTGGGTTACGGGGATAGGAGGAGGAGGAGGAGGAGGAGGAGGAGGAGGAGGAGGAGGAGGAGGAGGAGGAGGAGGAGGGGGCGGAGGCGGAGGCGGAGGCGGAGGCGGAGGCGGAGGAGGAGGAGGAGGAGGAGGAGGAGGAGGCGAGGGAGGAGGGGGAGGAGGAGGAGGAGGAGGAAGAGTTTTTCGTCCTGGATCCGTTTTGAAACCCAAAACGGTCCCCTCCAAGAGGCCACAATCTGAGCAGAACGTCCGGATGGCGACGGTCACATCTTCGGCTCGCCGTGCCTGTCACGGCCCCCCGAGAGGAGGCCCGCCGGGTGGCGGCACTCGACCTCGAAGTCGGTCCCCAGGCTTGGGCGTCGCTCCATGGAGGGGCGATAACCCTGACCTTCTAGGAGGGCTCAAACATAGCAGCAGAACCTTGGCATTTAGATTCCTGCTGGAGTTTTCAGCAGTCCTGGTAGGTCTAAGGTCTGGAGGGTTATTTTTTTAGCAGTCTGGAGGGTCAGGGAAATGGGGGGAGACCCTCGAGGCCCCCGTGTGGGCCCCTCAAGGGCTCCTGGAGGGGCCCTAACCGGGCACTTTTTTTGCAGCCCTCGTTGTTCCTTTTATGTTGATTGTCTTTTTTTATTCTGCGAGGCCCAACTGGGCCTCTCCAGGAGTCTAGCTGGGTCCACTCCTTGAGCTGCGTCCAGCCGTGACGGCGACGGGTGCCCGAGGGCCCATACCCTCGGACATTCGAGCCTCGAAGCTCGGACTTCGAATCTCGAGCCCCCAGAAGGAGGCCGGAGGTGGCCCGCGGGCTGTGCCAAACATCTCCGCCGACCACGCGCAGGACCTGAATTGTGTCCTGCACGCCTCTCGGCGCACACAGGGTCGCAAGAGACAGAGGTCGTTGCAGGTGGCCGTGTGCTCCTCACCCTACCGAGCTTCAAACGCAGGCGCGCCCGGCAAGGCCTCCTGAGGACAAACGCGCCCATCCAGGGGCACCGGCACCCCCCCCACGAAGAAGAGGCGACGGCGGCGGCCCCGCGACCTGCAGCTCCCTCCAGAACCATCGCCCATCCAGACACGGCTCCTGCTCCTCCCCCATGCGCTCGTTCCCAAAAACGTGCGCGCCAGAGGCGTCCTCATGAAGCCACACACGATGAATACCTTCGTGGCAGGGTGGCACCACGGGCATGGCGAAGACCCGCCACTTGCGCACACGAGGGCAGGGCCACCAGGCCTGGGTGGCGCCACGGACCCCACGAGGGCCCGCCACTTTCGCCACCAGGCCTGGAGCCCCACCCGTCTATGCAGGGCTTCGTTCTTCCTCCTCCTCCTCCTCCTCCTCCTCCTCCCCGTGCCGACTCCATTCGGTACTGGTTCACGGGGCGCCACCACGTAAGAGTTCTATGCATTCGGGAAGCATCCCATAGCCGACAGATGCCTAGGATCGTATGCCCATCCCTGCCGATGGGCAGGCATGCGCATCCGCTCCTCGTGCCTGCAGCTGGGACGCTCGTCCCTATTGATGGACAGGTATGGTCATCCCGTCCTCGCAATGAGGGTCTTGCTGCGCACCGCGAGTCGGCCGTATCGCCGCTGCGGGTGCGGCAACATTCGACAATTAAGATGTCAAGTAAGCAACGTGTTGGTCTGGACGCCTATCCCTCGCGATGGACAGGCTTGGGCATCCGAGAAACTTGGCCCGCCCCAGTGGCCGTGAGGCGACCATATTGCAATTGCCGGCGCGCTGACCTGGAAGCCCAACCCTGTCGATGGACAGGCATGGGCATCCGCTCGTCGCGCCGTCCCTGCTGATGGCACCCCGCCGTCGCAAAGAGAGTCTTGCTGGGCAGTGGGCACTTTTGCCAACCATCACGATGCGGCAACGTTCGACCCGCGCGATGTCACGCAAGCGCCGTGTTCGACTGGATGCCCACCCCTATCGAGGGGCAGGCATTGGCATCCGCTCCTCGTGCCTAAAGCTGGGATGCCCATTCCTGTCGATGGGCAAGCATGTGCACCTCGCCTTCGCAATGCGGGTTTTGCCAGGCATCCGAGAAGGCCAGCCCGTCGCCATGGCCGAGGGTTCGGCCAAATTGCAGTTGCTGTCGCGGAGCCGAAAGTGTCAGACAATTGATCGACCAATCCTACCAGCCGTTCAGGGCGTGAGTGATTTAGGGAGTTTCTTCTTCCAGCCCCCCTTCTTCCCCTCCGGGGAAGGGTTTATCCCTCCCCCTACCCCCTCTCCCTGGACCTGGACGGGAACGTGTTCTGGGAGCCGTTTCGTCGACGAGGCAAGGGGTGCCACTCCGCCAGGCGCCACTGCCAAAGGGACACCGCCGTCAGCGCCCGCCGCCGCGGCGGGGGCGGTGGCCGCAAGGGGGACACGTGAGGATGAAGTCGCCGCCAACCCGGGCGTCGTTGTCGTTGGCGCTGGTCTTGTCGGCATCGTCGGGGCGGGGCGGGAGGCGGTCGCCGTCGCCGTCGACAGCGTCGTCGTCGCGGGGGCTGCCGTCGCCCCGAGTCGAGTCAGAACCGCCACCTTGGTCGCCGCCGCAACCAGGGCCGCGGCCAGGGCCGCCGGGGAAAAGGGGGCCCCCGAGGCTCCCAAGGATGCCCCAAGCGGGCCCCAAGAGGCGTCCAGGAGCTCCCAAGAGGCTCTCAAGAGGCTCCCAAGAGGTCCAAGAGGCCTCCAAGAGGCCCCCAAGAGACCCCCAAGAGGACCAAAGAGGCCCCCCAGAAGCACCCAAAACGCCCCAAGAGGCCTCGGCGAGAATGCCAACATCGCTGATGATACTCTGGTTTTGGAGTTCCTTGGCCCCGAAATGGCCCCCGAGGCTCCCAAAGGGTTCTCAAGATGCCCATCGAGTTTTCCGAGAGGCCCCAACGATGCCCCCAAGAGGCTCCAAGGAGACCCCCAAGAGGCACCCCAAACGCCCCAAGAGGCCTCTGGGACTGTCAAGAGACCCCCAAGACGCCCCATGAGGACTCCAAGAAACCGTCGAGCGAAATCCAGAGAGACTCCGAAAGGAATCCAAAACGCCTCTGGCTTTTCTGCTCGCCCTCTTCTTCCTCCTCCTCCTCCTCCTCCTCCTCCTCCTCTCCTTCATCCGCCTGTTCTTCCTGCTTTGTTGTTCCTCCTCCCCCTCCCCCTGTCCCTACTCGCCGTCCTCCTTTTACTCCTCCTCCGGTTCCTTCTCCATCCTCCCCTTTTAAGGGTATGACGTTTTAACCAACCGGTTATTTCACAGCATTCTGCTCATCATCCCTGATCAGGGCAGCTCGTGTACGCATCATTCCTGGATGGGCGGGTGGGGTCACGCAATGCGTCCGAAATAAGAGCGTTTGAATTCGATGACAGAGGACACACACTGGCAGTGCGTATTCAATGTCGAGTACCTGCAAGTGGCGTCTATCCACGTCAGCATCGTTGTGCATGCGCCAGAAGTCCCCGGCGATGGACAGGCATTGGCATCCGCACCTCGCGCCTACAATTGAGGTGTCCAATCCCGTCGGTGGATAGGCATGGACACCCCACCCTCGAATTGAGGGTGTCGCTCGGCATCCGAAGAACTTGCCCGTGTGCGGCCATGAGGCGGCCAACCGTCGCGGGCGCAGCATCTTCATCTTCGTCATTGATCGCGTTTCGTAGCCACCGCGTTTGCCTGGATCCACATCCCTGTCAATGGACAAGAATTTGTATCCGCACCTCGTGCCTACAATTGGGGTGCACGGACAAGGCTGGGCACTCTGCCCTGGCAACCAGGGTCTTACTGAGAACCAGGAACTTTGGCCCGCAGACGACCATGCCGCATATGCGGGCGCGGCACCACCCGATATTTACAGTGTCAAGTGGGCGCCCTGTAGCTTGGTTGCCCAGCTCCGCCATTGGACACGCATTGGCATCCGCTCTTCGTGACTAGAGGTATGATGATAATCCGTGTCGATCAACGTGAACGGGCATCTCGCCTTCGCTCTGGAGGTGCTGCTGCCTCTCCGATCGCGGATAACCGCGCATTTTGATGTGCGGCGAACCCCATGGTGGGCTGGGGGCTGAGCGGCGCGACGCATGAAGCGGAGAGGCATGTAATTTGTTATACCGCTGCAAACATATACTCTCGCTGTAACTCCCAATAAGTTCAGGTCGTTGCGGTGAGTGCCACGTTACGCCCCTAGCGACATTGCCCCAACGGGCGCGAGGCTCAAGCTAAGCCGTCGTACTCGAGGCAGGATACGGCGCCCTGTCCTCGGGTGGTGCACCCTGGTGGTGCGCCAGGCCTCTGGTTCCACCGACAGGGTTCAGGCTCCCCTAAACACTAAGCATCCTCCTCTTGGCGCGACGGACGGGTCAGTGCGCCGCTCGCGCGCACCCTGAAATCACCCTACGCCGCGGCCTCAAGGTAGAACAATTTCACCGCCCCCGCCCGCGCCCTCGGCGCGTAGCTCGCCGGCTCCTCGGCCAACGCGGTCGCCGACGCCCCGGGGACGTCGTTGCTAAGGGCGGCGCGGAGCTGGCGCGCTGTGGCGCGGCGCAGCGCCGTCCTCGGCTCGGCGCCCCAGCGCGCGGGGAGGGCGCTGGCGGCGGCGGCGACGGCCTGTGGCCCGTCGCCGAACAGCTAGCCGTCTCCAACGCCGTCGGGGCGGGGAAGCGCCCGCCAGGGCGCGCGGCCGGCGGGGCAGCGCCACGTCCGCTACCAGCCGCGGGCACCTTGCGCTCTGGGCGTCGAGGTCCACGGCATCCTCGCGGCCCATCTTCAGCGAAGCCTCGCAAACCCTGCAGGCCCCTGGCGGCGGGGCGTCCGCGTGGCCGGTCGCGCACGTCCAGCCCCAACGGCCCCAGGCCAGGACGTGGACGTGGCGCGCCGTTTGGAAGCCGCACTCGGCGTGAATGCGCTCCCAGACTTCTTCGACGTCGCGGCTGCGCGCCTTGGTCCTTCCGCCGCAAACGCAGCGGAAAGCGCGGTGCGCCTTGCAGCCGAAGGGCTGGCCGGCTCGGGCGCCCGTTCGCAGCATGTTCCAACAGCGACTGCTCGGCGGCACCAGGTCCTGGCCCACCAGCGCCCGCGCCGTGTCCAGGCAGGCCCATTCCTCAAGGCGCTGCCAGGGCCCGCCTCCTCCTCCTCCTCCTCCTCCTCCTCCTCTCTCCTCCTTCTCCTCCTCCTCCTCCTCCTCCTCCTCCTCCTCCTCCTCCTCCTCCTCCCTCCTCCTCCTCCTCCTCCTCCTCCTCCTCCTCCTTCCTCTCCTCCTCCTCCTCCTCCTCCTCCTCCTCCTCCTCCTCCTCCTCCTCCCACCCCCTGTTCCTCCTCCCTCCCTGTCCCCTGTAGCCACGCCCGAATGGACCTCAAAACGAACGAGACCAACCCACCTGCGGCCCCACAAGCCTTAGCGTATACCAGGACATTCGGCGTGGGCTTTCGCGTGGTATGCGTTACGGCCCCCGGTGGGCCGTAGCGCAACATGGAAGGCCGTATGTGGGGTGGTGCCGTTTTTGTCTTCTGGTAACCCGAGAAGGAGGCGACGGCGGCGGAACCCGCGGCCTCCAGCGCCCTGTGGAACCACCGCTCGGCGCTCTGCAGGTCCCCTCGCCGGGACGCCGCACCTCGGCCGGCGCGTCCCGGCGCTCCCAGGGCGCGCTCGGCTCGGCCGGCTTCGGGGCGACTCGATACGCTCGCGCCGGAACACAGTCGTCTCCGACGGCGTGGTTTTTCACCCTGGGCGTCTTTCTTCGATGTCGGCCTCCCACGGCTGGCATCAGAACGTCTGCTCTCGGGGACGAACATCTGCTCTCGGGGAAGCGGTCGGGACCTCTGGGGCCGCGATTCGGAAACATATTTTCGGCGGGTGTCAGGGTCGTCGTCGTCGCGGTCGGGGTCGCGGTCGTCGTCTTCGTGGTGGGCGTCCTCCGCCTCCTTTCGTTGCTAAGAAATTGCCGCGAGAATGGTTTGGCAATGCTCTGCTTCTGGGGACCCCCGCCAGGCCCCGAAATCAAAAGAAAACCGGGATGAAGAACACGTCCCAGGGAAGGGGTCTAGACATCTTAGTGTCCGCGCTTTTGTTTAATATGTATGCATATATGTGTATACAACATCAAAAACACGATGTCGGTCATCCTCGTCGTCGTTGTTGACGTCGCGGTGAACGTCGTCGTCGTGGTCGCGTTTGTGGTCGTCGACGTCGTCAGAAGAGGTCGTCGTTGTGGTGGCCGTCGTCGTCGGAGTCCAGGGAAGCTGGCAATTCGAGGGGCTGGAATCATAATCGACAAAGAGGTTTGAGTAGAGGAAGTGGCGTCGGACCCCGCCCGCGCGAGAAAAAAAAGCGGGCCCAGGCCCCCCGACAAATGAAGCCGCGCGCCCGCCATGCTTTTGCAAGGCCCTCAGCAAGCCCCAACCCAACGCCGCTCCAGCGGAGGTGACAAGCAGCCCCCAGGCGAGCCCAGCCACAGAGGCGTGAAGCGCCGGCCCGCAGCGGACCAAGACAGAGATTCTGGCAACGGCCTGGGAAGGGCGGGGGTGGCCCAAATTGTTGATATCAATGGGTTGGCCAGCCCAAAAACAAATATACACATATTCTGGCGCAGCGAACGAGCGCCCCGCCGAAGCCGCAAAACTACAGGCGCAAGAAGCAGGCCTGCAGTCAGCGAGGAATCAATGCAGTTGTCCGCGGCGGCCTGGGCAGGGCGGGGGCGGGCCAACCGATTGGAATCGCTGGATCGCCCCCCCCCCCCCCAACAAAAAAAACAAACATCTCAGCTGCGGCGACGGGGCTCCCGCCAAAGCTGGCAATCACAAGCGCGAAGGCAAGTCCGCAGAGGAGGAAAAACAAACAAATTCTGCGCGGTGGCCTGGGGGGGGCGGGGCTGCAAACCCAGACAAGAAATGCGCATATGGTTGGTGGGTCGAACAACTGAAAAACCACGCGGGGTCATGCGCCCCCCGTAGTCTGGAGCCGCGGTCTCATTCGGGATGGCGCGCCGAAGAGGGGGGGCGTGACTGGACCAGGAGGGGGTGAGAGAGAGGGCGAGGGGGAGGGAAAGGAGGACCAGTGGGGGCGCTTCCCGTGCTGCCGGCTCCTCCTCGCCACCGCCCTAGTTGCGGGGGTGTCCGTCGCGCCGCTTGGGGCTTCCAGTTGGTTGCCCGCGACGAATCCCGCGGCGGCCCTGGCCGCGATGACGGGGCCCAGCTGTGGCAGGCCCCGGGCTGCTTCGGTCCGCCCATCGCCAAGGTGGACCTTAGAGGCCTGTCTTGGACAAACAGCGAGGCGATCCCTGGTTTGGCCAGCCCTGGATCAGGGGGAACTCCCTTATGTAAAACGGCGCAGCCTGCCCGAGCCCAGAAGGCTACGAGACAGGAGGAGAGGGGGAGAGGGAGATAGGCGAGTGGCGGGCCCAGGAATCCAACTATTTCTGGCCAGGTCCAAACGAAACCATTTGCTCTAGCCACCGAAGGAGACGTTGTTGTGACCTGGTCGTCGGTCACCTCGACAAGGAAGCTGCATATCTGAGCACCCTTGCCTGTGCCCTTGCCTTTCGCAGAGAGAGAGAGAGAGAGAGAGACAGAACGTCCATTATTCGGGATAAGCCTTCTGGCTTTTGTGGTGGGCGTTTGCATATGGCGTCGCCGCTGATTTTGGGATCAACCTCTGAAATGATCTGGTGAGTGAGCGATTGCTTCTCCGAGGTCTGAGCTGGCGTCGGAACTGGCGTCACTAGCATGCTCGAGGTAGACCTTCGCTTCCTCGGCGCGCGGACACGCGGCGGCAGGATATGCGGCCTGCGGCGGCGCATCGCGCTGCTGAAAGCTGCCGGCGCAGGCGAAGGCGCCTCCCGCACCAGGGAGTTCGGCAGCGCTGGCAGCTCAAGGGTCAAGCCCCTGTGAGTGCCAAGGGTCCGTTGCGCTTGCGTCGTGGCTGTTGTCGCTGGTCACGCTTACAACTTCTCGGAAGGATGGTGGCGTACTTTTAGTCAGCGGCCGCAGGCGAAGGCGCCGACGGCGTGTCCAGTCAGAGCGGGGCGCGCAAAGACGAATTAACCGAAAGCCAATGGGCCGAGGATGGTGGCGTACGGGAAGCGCTGGCGATGCTGTTGGGTGCGTGCTCCACAGTGCGACCAACGTGCCTGGGCATGGTCGAAAGACTGCTGAACTCGCGCTCTGCGACTGGATATCGCTCACTGGAGGGCTGGAACAGCGTCATGCGTTGGCTAGCGGCATCGGCGACCGCTCTCTGAGGAGCAGCCAGCTACAGCCCCCCGTGGCATCGCAGTTTGACCGTTGTGAGTTTCTCGGAGTCACAGCGTGAGGAAGCGCGAATCCAGTACATCGGTGGTCTCCTTGCGTCGATTCGTGGACTCGAAGAGCTCGCGTGTAGCCTGTAGGCATGACTCTTGACAACATGGTCCAAATTGGGTCGCGAGGTTTGCGGTTCGGTAGGCGACGGCGTCTTCAGGTTATCCGTTGGCCAATCCTCCTCCTGTCATCTCAGTGGCGCTCATACAACGTGTAAGCTCGTGAGCGGCGCCGCCGAGGCTACGGGTGATGGCAGCAAACTGTTGGGCGCAATCCGAATCGGTGGCGAACATGCTCCAAGCGAGTCGGTCGTGCATCCAGTGGCGAAACGGGTCGGCTGAGTCCCGTTCGGGTGACCACTAAATGGCTGGCGGGAAGATTGCCACCCCTGCTACCCCCTCCGCCTTGTTAGGCTCGTCCAGGAATCGTACAGACCAGCCAAAGCAAGCGAACACGGAAGGGGTGAGGATACTGCCCAATAGTGCCAAGTTGGAGATCATCCCAACAAAATCGCCGCAACTGCTGCGCAGGCGCCTCGGGACTCGGACATGCACGGGGGCGAACGCCATCTTGATAGCTGAGGCAGTTGAAATAGTAGTGGGGCCCTTGATGATGTGCGAGGGTGGACAGTTACATGAGACGGCCCGAAGCGATTCGGAGTGCTCAGCGCGCTCACTAAGACGTGCGCCAACACTACTGCACTCAGTCCGAACCCAAACATTGGCCCAAGTGTGTAGTATGGCGATGACGCCCCACTGTCAGTGCCCAAACGTTGTGATGGTGAGGTGGCTGAGGCATTGCTCCCTCTTTGGGCCGGCTTGCCCCTGCATCTGGCCATCTGTCTCCTCAGAGACGGTACACTCACATGGTCACCTGCGGTCGTTGGCGTTGGCCTCGTCGCGCCTGTGGGTGAGGTGGGCGGCTTACTGTGAGTTTTGCAGAATAGCCATAACAGAAGCTGCTCAGGCAGTAGAGGGTGGTATCAATGCGGGAGGTGAGGGAAGTGCGACTGTGCGTCCACATCGCACTCTGCGCGACTTCAGTGGATCGCGAGCTGGGATCGTTCCAATGTCTGCTGCCAAATAGCATTGCGGGGCTTGGTGGTGGCTTGTAAGAAAACGCGGCGGAGGTACAGCGGACCTCTTGCCATATTAGATGCATGCGCTCCGAAGCTGCGAGCCCAGCTATCAGCGAGGCATCCTATCCGACTCAGGGGGATGAGGAATGGCGAGGAGAGGAGGATCATGAGGAGCAGGGGGAGGAGATGCGGAAGAGCGGCAGGTAGAGGAGGAGGAGGAGGAGGAGGAGGAGGAGGAGGAGGAGGAGGAGGAGGAGGAGGAGGAGAAGGAGTAGGAGAAGGAGGAGGAGGAGGTGGAGGAGGAGCAGGAGGAGGTGGAGGAGGAGTAGGAGAAGGAGTGTGAGAATGAGGAGGAGGAGGAGGAGGAGGAGGAGGAGAAGGAAAAGGCGGAGGAGGAGGCAGAGGAGGAGGAGGTGGCAGAGGAGGAGGAGGAGGAGGAGGAGGAGAAGAGATCGGGAGACGAGGGAGACGAGTCAGGAGGAGGGGTCGCCCCCGAGGCGCCGCGGCTGCTCCAACTCCCGTTCTGGGCGAAGCGCCTGCCCGGAAGAAGTGGGATTAGGGAGGGGGTCCCGGCGCCGAACCGAGCCATCCGCGGGATCTCCGAAGGCTCACACTTGTGCTGTCCCCGAAGACAGCACAGCACACCCCCAACCCCAGCCAGGACCCCCACTTATGACCTCGTGATCCATGGGGGGCCTGAGGGGGAACGAGGGCGTCTTTCTTTCTGGCCCCCAAGAAGTCCTCAGCAAAAACGCCCTCCACCCACAGCCAGGACCCCCTTGGACGGACCACCAGATCGGGGGTGTGGGGTCCTGGCTGGGGTCGGGGGTGGGCTGGGCTGTCCTCAGCCTCGCGTATCTCGACGGGGCAAGAGATCCGAGATCGGCGGCGCGCCCACGGGAGGGGGGGGGGGCAGGACGGCAGCGGGCGCGGGCCTTCTCAGAAAGGCTCCCGCGGCCTTCCGAGGAGCCTCCCGGGCCTTCCCCGGAGCCGCGGAGGGCTCCTCGGAGGGCTGGAGGGCGGCTCTGCCGCCCCGCCGCCCTCTGAGAGAGGGCCCGCCCTCCCTCGCTGCCGTTCCCCTCTCGGCGCGCCGCCGAGGAAGGGGGGTCCGAACATGGTCAAGAAGATTTGGGGCAGCGTGTCGCGGCGGCGGTCTCGGCGACACGCTGTGCCCTGCAGGCGGCAGCGTGCCGCTCCGCTCCGCGGGGCGGGAGGTCGGAAGAGCTCGGGACGTTGACGCCAGGCGGCCGGGGAGTACATAGCGCGTCGCGCCGAAGTGTGGTGGGCACGAATTGGCGGAGCGACACGAGCACGATCACGAAGCCATACGACGTCCGGCGCGTAGGCGGGAAACGGAGGAGGAGGAGGAGGAGGAGGAGGAGGAGGAGGAGGAGGAGGAAGGAAGAAGAAGAAGAACTTGGAGAGCGACGCGCTAAGCCAACATTCCTGACCGCAAGCTCTCGCAATGCCGATATCGCACCGACTGCCTCGCTCGCCCATGCCGCCCAGGTTCCGACCGCCGTGCTCGCGGGTCGTGGCCGCGCCCCCCCCGCTGAGGGTGCCGCTGACGAGCGAGAAGTACATCGCCTGCGGAGGCTGTGGCAACCAGCGAGGTGGCCCCTCTCGCGGGGGGAGGAGGAGGAGGAGGAGGAGGAGGAGGAGGAGGAGGAGGAGGAGGGAGGAGGAGGAGGAGGAGGAGGAGGAGGAGGAGGAGGAGAGAGGAGAAGAAGGAGGCGGCGGAGGAGGAGGAGGAAGAGGAGGAGGAAGAGGAGAAGGAGGAGGAGGAGGCGGAGGAGGAGGAGGAGGAGGAGGAGGAGGATAAGGAAGAGGAGGCGGAGGAGGAGGAGGAGGAAGAGAAGGAGGAAGAGGAGGAGGAGGAGGAGGAGGAAGAGCAGGAGAAGGAGGAGAAGAAGGAGGAGGAGGAGGAGGGGGAGGAGGAGGAAGGAGGAGGAGGAGGGAGGAGGAGGAGGATGGAGAAGAACCAACGTTATCTGGGGGCGTTCGTCCGCGCGGACGCGGCAGCTAGCCCGCGCTGCCGACGAGGCAGGGGGCGAGCGCCATATGGCATGGCGATCGGCGGCCACGGCGGTGGTGCTCTTGGGGCAGGCGGGCAGGCAGGATCAGGAGGAGGAGGAGGAGGAGGAGGAACAGGAAAGGAGGAGGAGGAGAAGAAGGAGGCCCGAGGCGAGGCCGTATCGGTTAGGAGGCAACTGCTGGGACGTCTTCGTCGAAGGGATAAAGGAGGTTAAGCCCAATTCGGGGGCCGCTACGCCGGATTAGGCCGCGGATTCAGCTGGATTAAGGCGGATTAATGCGGATTCTCCTGGATTCAACGCGACCCTGCCAGAGAGTAGGCCGGATATTGGACCAGGGCAATCGGAATGAAATTGCATCCGGAGATCGGTTCTGGAATTGGCCAGGTCGCGCCTGAATGGCCGCGGGATCGGCTTGTTCGAGGTCGCGAATCGGGCCTTGCTCCTGCAAGCCAGAGAGGGGTTCGTGCCAGACCAGGTCGGGTCGCGAGCAGCCCTGCCCGTTCCAGCGCAGATTGCGGAGCCCGTGGCACATCGCGTGCGTCGCCATTTGTCTTCCATGGTCCTCATTGTGGCTGTGCATACAGGGCGTTGCCACTCTGGCCTCGCGGCTTAAAAGGAGCGCAATGCCATGAGGACGCCCCCCCCCACCAACATATGTACATGTATGTATGTATGTATGTATGTATGTATGTATGTATGTATGTATGTATGTAGGTATGTATACATTACAACAAATTCGGGACGTTGGCTGGCACCCGTCAAACATGGAGGAAACACAGAAGAGGGCCATGACTAAGTGTGAACGCGGAAATTTCGTGTCGACCTTGGTCACCGTCCATCTTGGTCAGCTTCAATTCGTAGATCATCTTCGCGAATCAGCGACGGTCGGCGTGGCCCATGACCACGATCGGCGTCGACAAGAACCCGCGACATCTTGGGCATGGTTAGCGTGCTCCTTCCCTCAAAGAGCACGGCGCACGAACATCGCTGGGACTTGGGCGCGCTCGGTTTTCCTCCCCTTGCCCCCTCCAAAGTCTTGCTGCACCCTACCGCGACATCTGGTCGGACCGCGCTCGCTCGGCGCTCTACTCACCAGGGCGATCCCGGGGATCCGCGTCGCGGCCCCGCTTCGTTCGTTAGCTGGGTCGCATCATTCACCTCTCTTCGCTCTTCTGTTGTTTCTATTCCTCATCCTCGCAAGCCCTCCCCTGTTGCTCATTTTCCTGTTGGGCCGCTGCGCGTTCGTGCCTGCCGTCTGCAGCCCAAGTGCTTCTTGCCACGCTCCTCTTCGCAACGCTTAAGCTCCGCTGCCCGATTGGCTGCTGCCGAAAGTGGCCTGGGAGTTACCCCGGCGCCCGACCCCGGTGGGGACAGGAATGGGGATAACGAGAACAGAGTAGGGGTGGCACAACACACAATGGCAAACGTAAGAGGAGAACGAGAGGACGGATGAGAAGAGGTAGGAGGAGGAACACGAGGAGGAGTCATGATACATACGCACTGAGAGTGGGTGGGATGATGATGGTGGATCACGACAGTGACGGGGTTAGAAAGTGACGGGATACTGACAACATCTGTTTCAAACGCGCGTATTTACATTCACCAGTCAGGGCCATCTTTGCCACAACATCCATCGTGATTCATACATGTCGACAATCCCCGATCAAAGCCAAGGCTTCGCCGACTAAACCTGCGCTGACGCTTGCCGCGTAGCGTGGGAACGGGACACGCAAAGGAGGGATGCGAGTAGGCATTGGAAAGCAGGGGAGGGAGCAGGAGGGGCACGAGGAGGCGGATCTGAACATTCAGGATTGCTTCCAACATCAACAAGTGAACGCACGGCCGCACCTCCACCGAGTATGGGTGCAGCCGCACCCCCCACTGAATATGGGTGCAGCCGCCAACAGGTTGTGGCCGATCGGAAAGAGCGCCCAGATCACCTGCGTCAACTTTGCAACTCCCTCGAGCGGCCGAAACACGGGATGGCAACGCCGGCCTCCCCGAGCCCACCACGCTGCGTGAGAGATACCCTGCCTGCGAGGACTCACCACAAAAATGATCTCAGGCGGCCACCCATCGCCCGAAATCGGCGCGGTCAGCCCCCAAGCTGGGGTGAAAACACAGACGCGAAGCAGTAGGGTGGGAGGGCGACCCAAGTCCGAGAAAGCGGCACCCAAATCCAGCGTGGAGCTAGAGTTCCGGATGTCACGACAATGGACACCCTAACAGTCCTATTATTGAATTTCAAAATGTTCAAAATGTCGGAACATGTCCTAAATGTGTTTTAAACATGTTCCACATACTTAAAGCATGTTTAACACATGTTTTAGACATCTGGGAATTATTTGGCAGCATGCTTCCTCTCCATTGATCGTCCTCCACAAAGCTAGAGCGTGGCGGCGGCTGCCCCGAGAGCAACTGGACCAGCTCTCGCCGCAGCCAGCTGGTCAGACCAGCACTCGACGCCTGGAGGAGCCACGCGGCGCGAAGTAAAGCAATAGCGAAGTAGTCAGACGAAAACTGAAACAGCGCGCTGCCTGCTTGGCAGGCCGTCGGAAAGCGGAACAGCGGGCCTCGCGGAGCTTCCGCATTCGCGGAGCTGGGAACCGATCTATCCTTATCCACCGCCTGGGAACCGACGCCCTGGTGCCCCAGCGGGCGGTGGATATGGATATATTTCGGATCCCGGGGGCCCGAATCTGTCCATATTCACCGCCTGCCGAGGCTCCGAAAACGGACCCTCCATGCGGTGGCCATGTGTAAATTCCCGCCTCGGATCAGAGGCGACTCTGCGAAGGACCCGGCCAAGGCGTTCTTCTTCGTGAGGAGGGATGGGGATCAGCAGGAGGAGGATCGGGTCGGGCAAAAGGGGGGGATAGCAAAGGGGGGGTTTGAGAATCAGCTCCCGTAGCTGATTTTCCCGGCGCCTCCCGGCGCCGAAGGCGACCATGTATCGAGGAATGGGCCCCTCGGTAAAGCCGAAACCAGCTGCATGCAGCAAATTTCGTACCCCCCCCTTTCCCAATCCCCCCGTTTCGCCCGGCCCGAGAGGAGGAGGCTCATTCATGCCCTCAGCCGGCCGACAGGTCAACGCATTGCAGGGTGGCAGCATCGTCTTTTCGGGTCGGCTCCAGCGGAACATCCGGCCCCGCATGCTCTGGTCTGCGAGCGCAGCAGGCAAGGGCAGGCATCGTTCCTTGAAACCTCGGACCTGCCCCCCCCCCCCCCCGGAATAATTAAGCTGGCATTAAGTCGGGCCTGTCCCCCTACAGGGGGATTTGGTGCGACAAATTAAACCAGTACCCAAGACATACCCCCCAAATGCTTAAAAATAGTAAAAACAAATCCACAGACAATTTTTTTTTATAATTGTTTTTGGATATTCCTCCTGTAGAGGGACAGGCCCGACTTAAAGCTGGCAGCGGGTGCAGACGGCCACGAAAGAGCAATCCGAGCGGCCGTGCGCAGCAATGGCATGCCCCAGGGACGAGGGGGGCTTCCAGAGCTGAGGCCCCCTGACGAGCAGTCGCGACCCCTTGAAACTAAGTCGAGAGCTGCCACGCGTCGCGGATCCTGGTCCAGTTGTGGCAATGCTGCTCCGGCATCCATTACAGTGGCAGACTGCAGCGTCACCCAAGGCACGCCAAACAAATCTAAGCAAGACCGGGCGGGGAGGAGCTTCGCGGCGAACCTCGCCGCCATGCGAGCAGTGTCGATCTTCCTCGTCAGAAGCGCCGCTTCTTCCGTGGATGGCCCAGGGTGCTGCTCGCGGCCCAGATTGGCCAGCGTGCCAGCATGATCATCCCCAGCCCGCTCGAACAAAACAATTCATCCGCGGGCGGCGCGTCATCGAGCTCCCAGTGAGCCTTGACCTTGACCACTCCTCTGACGTGCCCTGGCGTCTCCGCTTCTCGCCTGGAGCATGACGCCCGGGAAAAACCCTTTGTGCGAGAGGACCAAAGGCACTGGCAAATGCCCATGGCTCACCACCGATTGGCAGGCAGAGTGAATCGCGGAGGGACCACAGAGCAACTTTTCCCTCGCTCCTCCACAAGTGGCACCGACACGCTGATGCCGTCTTTTCTAAGCAAGCATGCGCTGGAGCAAGAAAAGTAAGCTCTAGAATATCCGAATCGCGAACACCCTGAGAAGCCACCACAACGAAGGCGCGAAGATGCCGTATTCGCCGGCCTGGGCCGACTGAGGCCACGGGGTCCACAAAGGCCCCCTGCAACGAAGCCAGGAGCTCCCCCCCCCCTGGGCCCACGAGTGCGGCCTCGAAACCAGCCCTGGAAAGCTCCCGAACTAGGTGGCGATAGCAGGACCCATCGACAAAGAAATGGCCCGAAAGTGCGCGCATTCTATCAACACCGTCCCTTTCGGGAACGACCAACCCCCGAAGAGCATGGCTCCGAAACACAAATCCACCATCGGTCAAAGCCTGCGGAGAAGAGTCACCTGGATGCTGGAGGAGGCCCCTGGTGTAGAGCAGGATATCTTCATGAGACTCCGCCTCCAATCTCCAAAGCGGCTTGGATCATGCCGATGTATTTCCCAGTACGATAGCGTCTCTATCTTCCTGGCACGCAGAACATCTACAGTCTCAAACAAACGGAGTGTCAGGGTGCTGGCCGCACAGTGCGCACGAGGTAGAGACTAGCTGGTAGCCGAGGCAGAGAGCTCTCGTCTTCGTCCAAACCGCGTTAGTTGTTACGCTCCTGATACAGCCTCTCTCCCTCGGCGAGCAACAATTCGAGGTATAAGTCGTCTCCAGCATGCCAAAGCACAACCTGCCAGCAACCCCTTCTTTGCTAGCATAATCCCTCTCCAGGTTTCTGGCGATTGCTTGGCGACAAGAGCGCGCCGATCAACTTATGAGACATTAGCGTCGGCGAGATCTGGACCCCAAGCTCGTCGACGAGCTCCGCGAACGAGTTCATCGACCAACCTACTCGAGCGAGAAAGCGCCTGAGGGCCATCATGGGCCCCGAGACCTTACGCCAGGAAGCAATATTGTCATCCTGAAAACTCAGCTCCCAAGACCTCCTGAGTTCGCCCTCAGACAAGGTATAATCGAAGGCCCCCCTGTGGAGGAGCCAAACCGCCAGCGCGTGGCGCAAGGCGGGCCCAGCGGAACCGAACCACGCAAGATCGTCATCTAAGACCACCAACCCGGAAACCGAACGCATGCCCGCCGACGGCTTGACCGCAGAAGCAGCTCCCCGCCTGACCTTGCTCAGCTTGTGGTCGGGCATCCCGAAGAGCGCAGCCCTGTGTGGACCCCCAGGGAGCGGACCGCTGTTACAAGTCCTGATGCTGCGAAGCCCAAGGTGGTGGCGCTGCTTCTCGACCCGCTTGACCTTCTGAGTGAGGGTCTTCATCCTTACCTGAAGCTTGGCGGATCTGCGAGTCCTTCGCCTGGCCAGCCCAACGGTGGCGTCGACGCCCAGGCTCGTCGTGACAGTGATGTGGGGGCCCGCGTGGTCGCCAAGATGATCCTGGAGGACTTTCGCAGCTGCTGGGCTCGAGTATAGCATCACAACTTTATCTTCGGCGATGCGCGCCTCCGTGTCTACCGCGAGGACACGGTGAACCATGCCCACGGCATCGCATAACTCGCGAACAACGAACGTAGGAGGGGCTACTGAGGACAGAGTGTTATCGTCGATGTAGCTGTCGGGTTTAGTCGAAATCGAAAGCGGCACCTTGTCGTAAGCATCGATCGGACAGACCCGAACGCGGGTGGTAGCGAAGCTACAGCCAAAGACTATGCCCCTGGTGACATAGTGATATACCATGGCCAATTGATGAAGCCTACCATGGACACTCTGAAGATGGAGGAGGAGGAGGAGGAGGAGGAAGAGGAGGAGGAAGGACGAGGATACAGGCGGGACGAGATACGATGATGAGGAGGGGGGAACATAGGGAAGGGCAGTAGGGAGAAAGGACATGGGAGGCGGCGAGCGAGGAGCAATGCAGGGCAACGGGGAAACAAACGAACCGGGCCGCGGGGTGCAGAAGCGCCCCGCGCGAGACACTGCCGTCGGCACACCCGCGGCCGGAGCACACCCGCGGCCGGAGCCGCGCGCGCGCGGTGCCCGTGCAGCTCCGATGAGCGCCAGCGGGC
This sequence comes from Prorocentrum cordatum, assembly GCA_963575745.1. Classification (NCBI taxonomy): domain Eukaryota; class Dinophyceae; order Prorocentrales; family Prorocentraceae; genus Prorocentrum; species Prorocentrum cordatum. The sequence goes on from CAUYUJ010004614.1 coordinate 62,833, forward strand.
TCGCAGCGGCCAGCCCCGCGCCTCGCCCCGCGCCCTCCGGTGAGCAGCAGCACCCAGAGCGCCGCGCCCGTTGGACGATCTCGTCAGCGTGTCGAGTGCTTCCAGGCGAGGAGGAGGAGGAGGAGGAGGAGGAGGAGGAGGAGGAGGAGGAGGAGGAGGAGGAGGAGGAGGAGGAGGCCCCCCCCGCCACTGTGCACTCGATATCTTCCCCAGCCTTCGAGCCCCCGCTGTGCGCCGCGCCTCGCCGCTCTGGCCTCGGGCTCACCGTGGCCCGCACCGCGCACTGCGCGTCACCGCCGCTGGCCTAAGGGCTTCTCGTAGCCCCCCTGCTGTGGGCCGCTGCATCGAGCCGCTCCGCCCTCGGGATTCTCGTAGCCCCCGCGGTGCACTGCATCTCTCCGCTCCTCCCGTGGGTCTCTTCGTCGACGATGCTCGTTCGATGCCGACTCGTCCGCATCTCGGCCTGCAGAGCCCCCAGGGGACGAACCATGTAATTAGCCGCATTTCCATGTGATACTCGACCGCGAACATGCCCTGAAGAAGTACCAGAAGTCTGATAAGAAAAACATTGGGGTAACCTTTGGGGCCCACCGCGGTGGAAGGGATCGCGCCGCCGTCGGAGCGGCACCTGGGTCGCGAAAACGCGAATTATACACGCAGAGGCGAGGGGAACGAAGGCCATCCCTGCCAAATCAGTGCGCACGCAATGATTTAATCACCGTGTTTCGCACAATGGGCACGACATAATAGAAGCCACGCGCGCATGCCGACATCATTTCAGCACGATCTGTGTAAGCATGTCAGAACAGTGCAAATCAAACGCTTTCCTCACTGCTTCAACGACGATTTCCCATTCGAAGGTCTACACCCTTTTCCTTCGCGCACACATGGCTCTCCCATCTCGCCAGCCCAAGCAAGGTGGATCGACCCAAGTCGCAATCGAGTCGAAAGGAAGCACGTTCCCTTTGACCCCTTTCCCGCTAGAGGGGGGGGCGGCATATGTGTTGTGTGTGTGTGGGTGTGTGCGTGCATCTTCGAGGCTCTCAATGGTGGGGTTGGCGGCCCGGGTGGCGAGCACTCCGGCCCGCGGATGGCGGCTGGGCCGCTGCCAGCGCCGCGCCGGCGCGCGGTGCGTCCGCGGCCCGCGTCGAAGCCCCCGCCCCCCGCTGGCGCCCGCCGGCCCCTGGGCTGCGGCTGCGGCTGCCCGCCGGGCTTCATCCATGACAGCCTCACCACCCATCGGCAGAACCCCGTCGCGGGCGTCTTCCGCGCCGTCCTTCGTGGACGCGGTCCTCCAGGCCCCCGCTGGGGCTGGCGCCTGGGGCGAGTGGGGCGATGCATCGGCTTGGCACCCGCCTCACCACGCATGCCCCCAGCGCCTCCATGGCATTTCTCGCCTGGCGCCCGTCGCGCGACCTTGGCGTCAGCGCTCTTCTTTTGCGGATCGTCCGCAGCACCGTGCCCTCTGCGGAGGCACGCGTCCGCGCCCCAAGGCCTGACAGTCCTGGCCCCTCCCGTCGGAGGCTCGACTCTCACCTTTGGACGCCCGAAATGGGTACGGAAAGAATGGGCACAATGCCCAACAACAAATGTTGTCCCAAACCAACAGCGGCCGCTGTTGGGCAGGCGGCCTTCTGTCTCGAATGGACACAGGCCACGGCGGCGCGGACAGCGAGTCCTGTTCAAAATGAACAGGAACTGCTGTTGGGCATTGTACCCATTCTTTCAGTACCAATTTCGTGCGTGCAGATCACCAGCCCCCCGGCTGGACTTCCAGGGCCCGGTGGTTCTCTCTTGCTATGTCGCCGCCGCAGCGCGGGCTCGAGTCCGCGGGTCGTTTTTGCTTTTCGTCGCCGTGTCAGCCCACGCCCTCATGCTCAGGACCCCTGTGTCGGCAAGGATGCGCGCCATCCTGGCTCCGCGCCCGCCGCTGCCGTGGCCCTGTGCATCCCGAAGGACACGCTGAGGCTGCCCCACGAGTTTCGGAGAAAAGCGACGACGAGCTTCGGAGGACGACGACGAAGGCGACGAGGACGCCAATTTCGAAGGACGATGACGATGACGACGACGACAACGACAACGACGACGACGACGACGAGTTTTGGAGGACGACGCTGGCGACGACGAGAACCGGAGGACGACGACGTACACAAGTTTCGGAGGACGACGGCGACGACGAGTTCAGGATAACCTTGCACAGGCCCACGAGTTTCGGAGCACGACGACCACCACGATGACGTGGGCACGAACACAGCACATGGAACGAACGACGAGGCGACAGGGGATAGGAAGGAAAACCGCGTGGCATGTGCGCTCCCTCGCGCCTCGGGCAAAGGAGGGCGAACGTCTGCCCGTGCACAGCCCACCACGTACAACCCTATGCTGCCCCGTGCCGAACCAAACTGCGGAACCCGCGCCGGCTCGCGTGGAGAACTGCTCGTTGTGCAGAGGTCTTTGGCGCAGAGGCGCCAGAGGAAAACATCCGTGCGATGTAGGGACACGTCGTTCATTCCTAATCGTGGTCGTTTCTAAGTGTTCCTGCCCCCCCCCAAATCAGGAAATTCTCGAATAATTAGAAATGAATAATGTGGAGTTGTGCGAGGGGCGACGAAGGAGGTCGAGGACTTCCAGGACCGACCCCCTGGGTCGAAACATCGGGGCGCCTGGGGTGGAACCCCTCTGCCCGACCTTGCCGGGCGTGGGTGCCGAATACTAGAAGGCTGGCCTGCAACGGACGGGGCCTGACGGGAACGGGTCGTGAACCCGAGGGCCTTCCCCCAGGACCAGCCTCTCGGCCAACGTCGTCTCCTGACCCGTGGAGGGCCCAGGCATCCGAGAGCGGGGAAATCTCAGGATCCGGTCTCCTCAAGACCCGCTGGCCGCATGGGGAGCGGGAACAAGGGGGGAGTGGGCGAGGGGGAGGAGCTGGAGGAACAGGACGCGAAAGAACGTCCAGGCTGGGGCGCCGGGAGGAGCGCGGGGCGCGGGGTGCACAGGCGCCGCTGCAGAGGACATCGCCCGCGCCACCGCTGCCGGAGCAGAGTGCGACGAAACTCCCGCCGCCTCGGGGGAAGTGGCTGGCACGCCTCCTCCTCCTCCTCCTCCTCCTCCTGTCTCCTGCCCGCGCTGCTCCAGCGGCCGTCCACGCGGGATTCGATGGAATGGGGTCCGAGGGCCGAGCCGTATATCACCGATGCAGCGCCGATGCATCGGCTATAATTACGTGGGCGTGGATATGACAGGGCTCCACATCGACAAGCCTCGCCGATGCGCCGCCGATGCGGCTCGATGCTCCGACCTCATTAGGCTCCGACTCCATGTGGAAGGCTTGGGTCCTCTCAAGTGGACGGGGAGGACAACTCCCATCCCCCACCAGTGAAGCCTTGGCCCCGTTGGGCGGTCTGCCCCACCTGCGGCGGGGATGGGCGCAGCCTGCTTCGGGCCTCGCAGCGTCCCTCCCCGCCTGTGGGAGGGAGTGCGCTGGGAGAGCAGGCTGGCCCTGTCCCGATTTGGTCGGGATGGCTCTGACGATGATGATCTCGCCCTGGTGGCAACGGGCCTCAGACGTCAGCCGCGGGAGGCAGGGCGCACGCCCCAGAGCTCGCCCGGTGCGCCCCCTGGTGCTCGCGAAGATGGCGGGCGGATCGTGGAGCTCGCTCCAATTCGATTGTAGACACGGTGTCTGCGGCTATTCCGTTGTGAGCTCGTCCAAGCCGTAGGTAGTACCATGCCAGCCCAACGATGTGGCAAAATGTGGTCGGCCCAATCCGCCACAGGCGTGCCAAGATCTCTGGTAGGAGGTTCAAGGTGATTGTACTGTTCGCGTGCGGGGCGGTCCCTAGGTTCGGGCGAAAGGGGGGGATAGCAAAGGGGGGTTTGATAATCAGCTCACGTAGCTGATTTTCCCGGCGCCTCCCGGCGCCGGAGGCAACTATGTATCGAGGAATGGGTCCCTCGGTGGGGCCGAAACCAGCTGCATGCAGAAAATTTCGTAACCCCCCCTTTCCGAATCCCCCCCTTTCGTCCGGCCCGAGTCCCTGGGGTGGGGCCCCCCCGACGAGATCTACCCTGGCAAGGTCCCGGGAAGCTCCCGGGACACCCGGGGCAGATATGGTCTTCCTCGTGGGCGCGCTCCTCGGGACCCCCGAAGGCAGTCCCAGGATCGCCCCATGGGGGGCTCCAAGACTGGCCATCGCTCGGACGTCCATTCCCTGTTTTTTTTTCGGTTTCGTGCGTGGCTTTTTCACCAAATGATCAAGGATGCTCCTCGATGGTCCTCGCCGAAGGAAAAATGCACACGTCCGAGCGATGCCAAGAAGAGAGCCCGGGAGCAGTCCAGGAACGAGGATCAACGAGTGGGAGGCCGCAGGCTACCTCTGAAATGGCCCAAGACGGTCCAGGACAGCGCTCCCCAAGGCCCCCCCCGAAACCCAAATCATTCGATTGCATGTGGCCGGTTCTGGAACCCCCTGAACCAAAACACCTTGCCATCTCATGGGGGGCCGATTTCTACTTCCGCCGGACTCCGCTGGGTGGAGCAGCCTCCGTTTTACTCCCGCCGGCTTCCGCTGGCCTTCCGCCGAGGATGAGATGGCAACTCCTTTGATCCTCGAAGGCGAGGCCCTTCATGGAACGCCCCATGTGGTGATTCAGTGGTGTTTGCTTTCTAGCTTTAGGTCGGGCGTGTCCCCCTACAGGGGCATTTTGGACGAAATATAGGAAATAGTCAAAACATACTCCCAAATGGTCAAACAGTATTCAAAAAATTGTCCCCAGACTATTCTTGAACATTTCTCCTGTAGAGGGACATGCCCGACTTAATTCTAGCTTTTGGTTTCCTATGGGCTTCTCAACCGTGTCTCCGCGAGCGTGTGGCCCTGGAGTCTCCCAAGAATGTCCCAGGAGAGGCCCAAACTTGTGGATGCCACGACAATGGACACCCTAACAATCCGATCATTGAATTTAAAATGTGTTGAACATGTCGGAACAATGTTCAAAACATGTTTTAAACGTGTTTTAACATGCTTAAAACGTGCTTAGCACATGTTTCAGACATCTGGAAATTATTTGGCAACATGCTTCCTCTCCATTGATCGTCCTCCACAAGCCCAAACGAGCTCCAAGAGAGCCCAAAAGCGGCCGAGGAGCGAAGATGAAGAGGCAGCAGGCCAAAAAGACGCCCCAGCACAGCCTCAAGTGGCCCCAAGATGGCCCCGAGCTGGCCCTAGATAGTCCAAGACAGCCCCCAGTAGGCCGCCAGGCAGCCAACATCCTTCGCACACACACTTCTGGTTTCTTCCAAAGCCGTGTGGCGTTCTCTCACTTTTGCTTCCTGTGGGCTTCGCAGGCCTCATGATGGATCCAGCATCGCCCAATGCGATTCCAAGTTGGAAGAGGCAGGGCTCCGACGAGGGATCCGAAGACCCACAAAAAGAGGCCCAGGAGGGGCACCAGAGAGCTTCGGAGTGCCTCCCAAAAATAAGACAAGACTGATGATCCATAGGTGGCAAGACCCCAGCACTCAAGATGCCCCGACGACAGGCCACAAGAGGCCCCAAGACCGCCCGAATTCGGCCCAGGATTGTCCAAGGCGGCTCAAGAGTTCCAGGTCCTTCAAACAACGATACCTTCCCTTCATGGCGATTCTTGGGGCCTGGAAGCCGACATGGAACAAACGCCTGCTCTGGTATGTTTCACTTCGACGCTGGAGGCCTGGGTCGAGAGCTCCGCTCTCGCGCAGGCGTGATAGGCACCCAGGCAGCCCCAAAGGGGGTCACGACTAATGAGGTCACCACAGCCTACAGGAAAAGGAAGCCCCTGACCCTGTAGAGCACCTCCCAGTGCTCCCGGAGACAGGAAACATGCAGCTAGAATCCCTCGATCGTCAATACCCCCTCCTCCTTGACCTTCGTTTTGCAGGAGGAAGTTGTGCCTCCCCCCCCCAGGGGTGGCCGCCCCTTGGCAATGCCCAAGCGGAAGAGAATGCCCCGCCTCGCCAGGCGCGTACCCCTCCTCAACGGTCCGGTCAAACCACCGCTCGCAGGCGACCAGGTCGCCCTGCACCGCCGCGGCCTTCGCGAAGACCTGCGGCTCTGGAGGCCGACCGAGCACAGACCCCCTCGGGTAGTGACACAACCGCGACGGGAATTTGTTGGCCGTTTTCGGCCTCCAGGGGGTCTGGGTGACGTGATGAGAAGATCATGGCCTCTGGGGTCTGGGGATGGTGCCGCATCGCGGATGCATCAGCGATACACCAGCGAGGTTGGGATGGAGAACATCGGGCTCCGCATCGCGCCGCGTCGCCGAGGCATCGCGCTCTCGCGTGGGACCTCCTCACAATTTATTGCGGCGCCGTGCCCCCCAAACTCACGAATCACGCTCTCGCTTTGAACTTCCTGACGATTTACTTGGGAATCGCGCTATCGCTCGAAACTTCCTTCATGATGGGTTGACGCTTCAGCGACCCGCCCGCTCGACCTGGCCGTCTGGACCCGCCCGCCCGACCTGCCCGTTAGGGTCCGCCCGCCCGGCATGCCCGTCTGGTTCTGCCGCTACTGCTCCTGCTCCAAAATCCTCCTCCTGCAAAGCTCGCTCGTGCTCTATCCTTCTCCCTCCCCCTTGTCTCTTCACTTCTCCCCTCCTTCCCCTGCTTCAGGGGCTGCGCCAATCACACGAGGCAGGCAGCCAAGGTATACCCCCAAGGGGGGGTACGTTCGAAGGCAGGTAGCGAGGGCTTGGGATATACGTGTTGAACGGCACGCGAGCAAATAAGAACCAGAGCAAATAAGAACCAACTGTCTTAAACTGAGTTGTGTCGTTGTCGTTGTTGTTGTTGTTGTTGTTGGTGTTGTTGTTGTTGTTGTTGTTGTGGCTGTCCCTGCTGGTGTTGATGGTGTTGTTGTTGCTGCTGTTGTTGCTGTTGTCCTTTCGTTTCAGGGAAATAATCACTGTTTACCCCCCTCCAATAACATATGCGTTTTTCAATTGAAGTGCCCTGCCTGGAGCTCGCACATTTTTTTACCAGGGAGCGTTTTCTTGCTCAAGCTGCGCCCCTGTCCCCCGAACTACAACAACAACGACTCCCGCCTGACACTGCCCCACCATTTATTCCCAAATCGAGCTCTCGCGAGTTCACCGCAATTTGTGCAAACGCCGCGCCCTCGACATTCAGGAGTCACGCTCCCGCTGTGATTTTCCTCACGATTGATTTGGGAATCAAGCTTTCGCTCGAGACTTCCTCGCGATTCATGCAGGACGCACGCTTCAACAACCGGCCTGCTCGACCTGGCCGCCTGGGCCCTCCTTCCCAGCCCGCCTGGTAGGGTCTACCCACCCGATCTGCCCGTCTGGTTCTGCCACGTGTTTTCTGCTCCTAGCCCCCCTCCTGCTAGTCTCTCTCGTGTTCCATCCTTCTCCCTCCCCAATGTCCCTTCCTTCCATCCGTCATCTTTTCCCCTGCCGCACGGATTGCGCGAAAAATACGTCGCAGGTGCGAAAGAAATACCCCCAAGGGAGTACGGTCGAAAACGAAAAGGGCGGGTGTCGATGGTTTGGGATTTACGTATGGAGTGGCACGCGACCAGATAAGAGCGAACAGTCTTAAACTGAATGTTGCTCTTGTGGTTGAGTTTGCATTTCGAATAATAATTTATGGTCGATCCCCCCGCTGGTAACCATTGCATGTTGAATTAAAATGCTCCTCCTGGTGGTCGTGCCATCTTTTCTTCCAAGGGAAATCGAAGTGTCACAAAACTTGGCCCCTGGCCCCCGAGGTACAACAACAACGGCTCCCGCCTGATTCTTCCTCACAATGTATTTCCAACCCGCTCTCTCGCGATGGATGTCCTCACAATGTATGCAGACATCGGTTTTCGCGTGGGACTTCACCGCATTTTTTTTGTCAAACGCCGCGCCCTCGACACTCAAGAATCACGCCCTCGCTGTGGATATCGGTGTACATGTTCTCCGGGTTTACTTCGAAATCGCGCTATCGCTCCTTCCATCCATCATCTCTTCCCCTGTCCTAAGGGCTGCACGAAATACACATCATTGCAGGTTCGGAAGATATACCCTCAGTGGGTACGATCGAAGACGAGTGGGGCGGGGATCGAGGGTTTGGGATATACGTGTTGGATGGTACGCGAGCAGATAAGAGCGAACAACATTAACATGTTTATCGTTGTTGTTGTTGCTGCTGTTGTTTCGGTTGTTGTTCATGCAATTGTTGTTGACGTTGTTGTTGTTGGTGTTGTTGTTGTTGAACTCTCACTTCTGGAGAACAATTCTTGTTGACCCCCCCCGCCCGGTGCACAGTGTAGCTTTCTGTTGAAATGCCACTCCTGGGGCATCGCACCCCTTTTGTTATCAGGGAAAACATTGAAGCTCAAACTGTGTCGTTGGCCCCCGGTTTACAACAACAGCGACTCTCGACTTGAAGCTCAAACTGTGTCGACTGATACTTCCTCACAATGTATTGAAGCATCGCGCTCTCCCTTGGGGCTTCCTGGCTATTTACCACCGAATCGCGGCTCTCGCCTGATACTTCCTGACAATTGCTTGCAGGATCGTGTTCTCGCTTGGGACTTCCTCGCAACTTGCCACCGAACCGCTTCGCTTGATACTTCCTCACAATTTATTCAGTTGCCGCTCCTCGACGCTCAAGAATCGCGCTCCCGCTACATGTTGCGTGGCGGTTCAAGCAAGAATCACGCTTCAACGACCCGCCCGCTCGACCCGCCGGTCGGGACCTGCCCGCCCGACCAGCCCGCTAGTGACTGCAATCGCCGCTCGCTGCCATTCGACCGCCTTCGATGCCTCTCGCTGCCCGAATTGGTTCCGCGGTCGCCTTCGCTCGCTGCCCTTCGTGGCCCTTTTGCTGCCCTCAGTGGCCCCGTCGCTGCCCTTTGTGGCCCCGCATTGTGTGCTCTTCGTGGCCCCCGCTCGCACGCGCCCGTCGTGGCCCCACTCGCATGCCCTTCGTAGCCCCGCTGCCGCCCTTCGTGGCCCCCTCGCTGCCCTTCGTGGCCCTTTTTTTGCTGCCCTCAGTGGCCCCGCTGTCGCCCTCTGTGGCCCCGTATACGAAATCCCTTCGTGGCCCCCGCTCGCTCGCGCCCGTCGTGGCCCCATTGCTTGCCATTCGCGGCCCCCTCGCCGCCCTCTGTGGCCCCGGTGTTGCCCTCAGCGGCCCCGTCGCTGCCCTTTGTGGCCTCGGATGTTATGCCCTTCGTGGCTCCCGCTCGCTCGCGCCCCGCGTGGTCCCATACGCATGCCCTTCGTGGCCCCGCTGTCGCCCTTCGTGGCCCCCTCGCTGCCCTTCGTGGCCCTTTTGCTGCCCTCAGTGGCCCCGCTATAGCCCTTTCTGGCCCAATCTATGTGTGCCCTTTTTGGGCCCTGGTCGTTCGCGCCCTTCGTGGCCCCATATGCATGCCCTTCGTGGCCCCGCTGTCGCCCTTCGTTGCCCCCTCGCTGCCCTTCGTGGCCCCGTTTCTGCCCTCAGTGGCCCCGTCCTTGCCCTCTGCGGCCCCATATGCGTATGTCCATCGTGGCCCCCGCTCGTTCGCGCCCGTCGTGGCCCCCTCTGCATGCCCTTCGTGGCCCCATTGCTGCCGTTTGTCGCCCTGCTTGTCATTTGTGGCCCCCATCGCTGACCTTCGTGGCCCCGTCGCTGCCCTCAGTGGCCCCGCTGTCGCCATTTGTGGCCCCTTCGCTGTCCTGCGTGGCCCAATTGCTAGCTACCCTCAGTGGCCCCGTCGTTGCTTTTTGTGGCCCCGCATTATCTGCCCCTCGTGGGCCCCGCTCGCGCCCTTCGTGGCCCCATGGGCATTCCTTTAGTGTCCCCGCTGTCGCCCTTCGTGTCCTACATCGTGCCCTTCGTGGCCCTGATGTCGTTCTCTCTCTCTCTCTCTCGCTTTCGCTCGTCGTCGTCGTTGTCGTCGTGGTCGGTCCCCTGTCCGTCTCTCTTGGGGTCGGGTTGCCGCCGATCAGCGCTGCCGCTGGCCAGGCCGACGGTCCGCGGCCGCCCCGCCGCGTGCCGGGGCCTGGCCTGCAGGGAAGAAAGCTATACCCCCCACAAGGGGCACGATCGAAGACGAAGAGGGCGGGCATCGAGGGTTTGGGAAATACGCGTTAACGGACACTAGGATTGTTGTTGTTATTGTTGTTTTTGTTGTGGTTGACCTCTCATTTATGAACAGATCTTGTTGATTCTCCCTCCCCGGTGCAGGCTGCTGTTTCTCAATCAAAGTGTGCCACTCGACGCTCGCACCCTGTCTTCTGCCAGGGAAAATCTTGGTGCTCAAACTGGGCCCCTGGCCCCCGGGATTGCAACAGCAACGGCTACCGCCTGTGACTTCCTCCAAATTTGCTCAGAACCCCCGCTCCTGAGACTTCCTCACAATTTACTCAGGATCGGTGCTCTCGCCTGTGACTTCCTCGCAGTTTAGTCAGGACCCCCGCTCCCATCTGAGACCTCCTCACAATTTACTCAGGAACGGCGCTCCCGCTTCAGACTTCCTCGTAATTGAATCAAGACTTCCTCGCAATTTAATCAAGACCCCCGCTCCCGCCAGAGAGCCCTTCACAATTTATTCAGGAATTGCGCTCTCGCCTATGGCTTCCATGCGCTGTATTCAGAAATCGCGCTTTGGACGCTCAGGAAACACGCTGCGCCAAGGACGCCGCTACAATCTACTTAGTAATCGCGCCCTCGCCGTACTCAGGCATCCAGCTTAAATATCCCACCCGCCCGACCCGCCCGTCAGGGGATCGCCCGCCCGTCGTGGGCTCCCGCCCGAGACTTCCTTCAGGAACGACGCTTTCGCCTAGGACTTCCTCGAACGTTCACACTCTACTTTCCTGCTCCTCCTCCCTCTCCCTCCTCCCTCTTCCCTCCTCTCCTCCCTTCTCTCTCCTTCCTCTCTTCCCTCATCCTTATGCCTCTCTGCCCTATCCCCTCTCCTTCATCTCCCTCCTCCCTTCTCCCTCCCCTCTCCTGCCTCCTCCCTCCCTCTTTCTTTCTCTCTCTTTCTCCCTCTCTCCCTCTCTCTCTCTCTCTTTTCTCTACGTCCCTTATCGGTCTTTCTCTCTCTGCCTCTAATCAACCGCCCCCCTCTTCGCTCCTTCTCTCCTGACGTTTTTCCTCTTCCTTCGTCCCTCCCCGTCCCTTCCTCCCACTCTCCCTTGTTCTCCCCCTCCTCCTTCGCGGGGCCCACAACAATTCCAATGGCGGGCACATGTACGCCCACGAAGGATTGTCCGCCCGTTCAGGTTTGCCCGCCTGTCTAAGCCCGCCGCCCCCCGCAAAGAGAAAGGATCCCCCCAAAGGGGATGTAATCGAAGACCAAAAGGGCGGGTACCGAGGGTGTGGGGAACTCGTTTTGAATGACACGCGGGCAAGTAAGAGCGAATAATCAAAGACTGATTGTTGTTGTTGTCGTTGTCGTCGTCGTCGGCCCCCTCGCGACCCCACTCACAACCCACTCGAGACCCGCCCGCGACCGACCCGCGACGCACCTACGACCTGGCCCGCGATCCCCGGGACCGGGCCCGCGACCCACCCACGACCCACCCGCGACCCACCCCGCGACCCACCCCGCGACCCACCCGCGACTCGCCCCCCGCGACCCACCCCGTGCCCGCTCCCTCACTCTTTGTCCGCAACTGCGTGGTGCTGCATATTTTTGTGGCGGAGTTTCACCCTGAGGCGTCTTCTGACGGCCCTTGGGTCGGAGAGGGCCCGGAGCCCGAGCGCGGTCAGAAACCTTCCAGGACCAGTTTGCCTCGGGACCCGCTTCCCGCAAAGTTCCCGCAAGGCCGTCCAGCCCGGTCTCTGGCGGCCGTCTCAGGGGCGGCCAAGAGGGGAGCGTCCAAGAGGGGGGGACGCAAATCATGGCCAGCGGCATGTGCCAGGCCCAATGGGGGGGCGGGGACGTAATGAAATAAGAAGAGGCGCCATGAACCCACGCCATGAGAACCCCCCCCTTAATCATCACCGCCCTCTTGGCCGCCCCCGACGTTCGGGACGACCCTGGCACCCCCCGGAACGCTCCCCGCGAGGCGCAGCTGCTGAACAGCAACCTGAAGCTGGACTGCCTCCAGAAGCGCACGAAGACCACCGGAAAGACTGCGCACCTCGATGCTCCCATGACCCCCGACGTCGCTCTCTTTTGCCACGACGTGGACCTTCAGAGGTCTGGACCCTTCCTGACGACCTACCAGACCACCCCAAGCGAACCCGAAGACCCACATGTCTGGCTGGGGGTAGACACGGGTTCCACACGTGTTTTTCCAATGCTCCCCGACGCGCCCCCCCCATCAGGAATGGATGGCAAATTTGGACCTTCGGGTTGGGTTAAGGTGGTTTGGTGGGTGGTGACTTCCTGGGGACCGGCTCTTCAATCTGAGTCGTTTGTGACGGCCCCGAGGCCCGGTAAGGGCCCCCCGGACGCAGAGGTCAGCGAAAACCGCTGTCATGTGTGCACCGTGCGGCGAGCATCTCAGGATCGGGGGGTCCAACATCCATTCCAAGACCGCCCGGGGTGCGTTCTCGCACAACTTTCGAGGCGGATCCAGCCGTGGCGACGAAAAGCCCCCTGGAGGCCCAGAGAGGCTGGAGCAAATGCGAGAAAGTTCGAACTCCTCGGTCCTCGAACTTCTCTCACGACACGAGGGGCTCTAGGGTTCGGCCTCCTGCCCCACCCTCCGCGGCCGAGCCGGCGCAGGCAGCGGGCCTCGAAGGTGCCGGCGTCGGGGGCGAAGCCGATCTTGGCGCCCTCGCGGAGCCAGCCCTCGGCCACGTCGGTGTCTCCGTTCCTCGCCCGCGTCGGGGCGGGGCGCCGCGCGGCGGCGGGGCGGGAGCGGGGGAGGGCTCGAGGCTCGCGCGGCGGGGGGGCGGGAACGGAGGAGGAGGGAGGAGGGAGGAGGGGGAAGGAGGAGTAGGAGAAAGCAGGGTGGAGGACGAGGAGGGAGAAAGGATGAGGAGGAGAAGGAGGAGGGGGAGGAGGAGGAGGAGGAGGAGGAGGGGGAGGAGGACGGGGGATAATGATGATGATGATGGCAATGATGTTGGTGATGACGAGGAGGAGGATAATGATGATGCTGATGATGATGACGACGATGATGATGACGACGATGATGACGATGATGATTATGATGATGATGCTGATGATGATGGTGGTGATGGTGATGACGATGGTGGTATTGATGCTGAGGCTGACGATGGTGATGGTGGTGGTGATGATGATGATGATGATGATGATCATGCTGCTGCTGCAGCTGACGATGCTGGTCATGGTGATGTTGATGGTGATGATGACGATGGTGATGAGGAGGTTGATGATGTTGATGATGATTGCGATGACGATGACGGTTACGACAATGCTGTTGGTCATGATGATGATGATGATGATGATGATGATGATGACGGCGACTATGATGATGATTCATGATGATGATGACGATGATGATGATGCCGAAGAGGATGATGCTGATGCAGATGATGATGATGATGATGCTGATGATGCTGATGGTAAGAATGATACAACTAATGATGATGCTGATGATGATGATGAGGAGGAGGAGGAGGAGGTGGAGGGGGAGGAAGGGTGGAGGAGGAGGAGGAGGAGGAGGAGATGGAGGAGGAGGAGGAGTTCGAGGAGGAGGGGGAGGAGGAGGACTAAGAGGAGGAGGAGGTAAAGGAGGAGGATGGAGGAGCAGAGGGAGGGGGGAGGTGAAGGAGGAGGACGGAGGGGATGATGATGGTGATGATGGTGACGATGATGATGATGATGAGGATGATCAGGATGACGATGCTGATATTGATGTTGATATTGATGATGATGATGATGATAATGATGATGATGATAATGATTGTGGGAATGATGGTGATGACGACGATGACGACGATGATGCTGCTGCCGCTGAGGATGACGATGATGATGCTGATGATGATGATGATGATGATGATGATGATGATGATACTTACCATTATTATGATGCTGCTGATGATGTTCATGATGATGATCATGACTATGATGGTAGTGGACATGGCGATGGAGATTGTGGTGATGATTGTGATGATGAGGAGGAGGTTGGGGGAGGAGGAAAAAGAGAAGGGAGGAGGAGGAGGAACAGGAGGAAGAGGATGGAGGAAGAGGGGGAGTGCAGAGGAGGTGGGTGGAGAAAGATTAAGACGGAGAAAGGATGAGGGAGGTGGGGGGGAGAGGATCGAGGTTCGATGCTTGAGGTTCGAAATTTGGTGATGATCAGCATGTTGAGTATTTTGATATTTATGAAGGTGGTGCGAACGACGAGCATGGCGACGACGGCGACAATGATGATGACGATGATGACGATGATGATGATGATGATGATGATGATGATGATGATGATGATGATGATGATGATGATGACGACCATGGCGACGACGACATCACCGACGGCAACGAAGGTGGCGACGATGATGACGATGATACGGCTGATGAAATTTTACGCTGTTAACACCATCCCTGCAGAAAGTCGCTATGCTGGCTACTGTCCTGTCAGACCCGCGTGAACCGCGAAGGCCGTGGTACGCAGAGCACGCCGCGCGACGTATTACTCTGAGGCTCGACGGCCGTGCGCTCTTGAGCTCCCCAACCCCGCGCGCACCATTATTTCGTCCCTCGTCCTCACCCTTCTCCTTGAAGATGCAGCTTCTGGGAGATGTTCGCAAGAACGGTTGAGGGAAATTCAGCCCGTTTCAGCGGCCATGAAGCCGGATCAGGCTGGATGTTGGGCCCTGGCTGAAGCCAAATTGAGCCAGATTAAGCTGACTTGAACCGGATTAGATGGGATTCGGCCGGATAAGGCCGCTTTTCGACCACGGATACACCAGCGCCGGTTCTGCATCAAACCTCCCAGTAGTTGCATCCTGACCTCCTGGAAAGGGGAGGTCAGGGCCCAGGGAGCGGGGACTCTGACAAGCCAGGACATGTGGCGCGCCCGAGACAAGCTGGCGCCGTGGGCCGAAACAATTCTCCATTCTTCGTTCTCTCCAGGTGGAGGTTTCAAAGCCCTGGTTAGCCGTGTCCTGGTTCAGGGGGCCCAGGAGGAGAGGAAGAGGCTGGGGCCTGTGGGCGACGGGCTCGCTACAGCGCCGGCGCCGCGGCTACTCGTCGTAGGACCCGCCCTCGCTCCAATCCTTGTCGAAGGCCTGGAGGCTAGCCCGGATTTCGTCGTCGCCCTTTGCAAGTACGCGTTCCGGCTGGCAATATATCTGCCAGCAGTTCGCGAAACTTCCATAATCAAAAGGGTTCGTCCTGTAGTAGTTCTTAACGTGCTCGTTGGTTGTCAGGTTCTGCATAGTGATCACCGTATGATAGATGGACAGGAGCAGCACAGCGACGAGCAAGACAAAACAGTAGATCATGAATACGATCAGCTCGGGCTTGTCGAACACAATCCACAGCCAAGTCACCATGTCGGGCTCCTGATTCCTCAAGTTCTTCTCGTGCCAAATCATGAACACGACGTACATGCACTCAATCAAGAATATCGTTGCGCTGTAGATCAAGGTGACAAAGGCCCTGTAATTGTACAGCCCGACGCAATTGCCCAACCACGTGCAATGGTGGTCGAAGCGCAGGACGCAATTGTCGCAGAAAGAACAATGCTTCGACCGGGGCGGCCTGAATATCATGCAGGTCGTGCAGAACTTTTGCCTCACAATCACGCCGCCGTTCGAGTTGCCAGGGCTCGGGTCCGGCAACAGCAGGAATCGCTGGTGCGGGCTGCCGGTGGCGTGGTTCAGCGCGTGACCGTCTTCGAAGTCTGGGATCATATTTCTCCTGGGCGCGATCCCTGGGTTCATGAAGGCTGCGAGAAAAAACGATACCACTATCGCCACGGAGAGAACGATCTGCATACCCTTGACGACGTGGAAATCTGGAAGCTGGGGCAGGATCTGGTTCCAGTAGAGGATGCCTGGGAGTAGTGTGAAAATGGCCGTGTTGATGGTGTTTGGCCACAGCTGGCCCGCGACAAACCGGCCGCCAACGCACACGGTGCTCCCACCGCGGTAATCGTCGCCCGTGAGGTAAGCCTTGAACTCCTCCTCAGGCCCGCAATTCGGCAGGAGCGGACTCCAGGTCGTGAACGTTTTCGCCGGAGCCTTGTCCTTTGCCCCGTCCAGTTTCAGAAGGGGCTCGGAGTAGTCGAGATACCTCGACATGGCACGACGGGGCTCCGCGCAGTCTTCCGGACAGAGGACGATCACAAGGGGAAGGCCGCCCGGTGGAGCCAGCCTGTGGAGCTCCCAACAGCTTGAGCCAACATGGCTACGGATGCTGCTGCTGTTGCTGCTGCTGATGATTGCGATGGTGATCATGACCTCGGTAGAAGACGAATGCGAAGACGGCCAGCCCGCGCTAATTACCTGCCACGCTCTATAATGACGATGATGCTGATGATGCTGATGATGATGATGATGATGATGATGATGATGATGATGATGATGATGGTGCTGCTGCTGATAATGATGGTGGTAATGACGGTGTTGGTGAGGCCGAGGAGAAGCGCATGTAGCATGCAGTGCTAGTCAATCAGGATGAAGAGGTACAAATGTAAAGGCGCTCAGGGGATGGGTCGTCAAGCAACGGCAGCGACGGCTTCAGCAAGACAATTGGCACCCCTGCGTGTGATATGGCCGCGTGATCGCGTCTCTTTAGCCCGCGGACCGGCGCATCCCCCAATCAGAAAAGGGAAATTAGCCTGACGAAAGACCCAACCATACGTAGTTGTGAATACCGCAATTGTGGATATATTCCTCGGTGGCGCCCCCGGGCCACGAAACGTGTGAGGGGTGCGCCGAGATGGGGGGGTGGAACCGCATGTGAGCGCAGCCACTGGGGCCTTCGGTGGAGCTCCCTATGGGGCCACGAAACGTGTGAGGGGTGTGCGAGAATGGGGGGTGGAACCGCATGCGGGCGCAGCCACTGGGGCGCTCGGTAGAGCTCCCTATGGAGCCACGAAACGTGTGAGGGGTGTGCCAGAATGGGGGGTGAAACGCATGCGGGCGCAGCCACTGGGGCCTTCGGTGGAGCTCCCCATGGGGCCACGAAACGTGTGAGGGGTATGCCAGAATGGGGGGTGGAACCGCATGCGGGCGCAGCCACTGGGGCCTTCGGTGGAGCTCCCTATGGGGCCACGAAACGTGTGAGGGGTGTGCGCATGCGGGCGCAGCCACTGGGGCCTTCGGTGGAGCTCCCTATGGGGCCACGAAACGTGTGAGGGGTGTGCCAGAATGGGGGGTGGAACCGCATGCGGGCGCAGCCACTGGGGCCTTCGGTGGAGCTCCCTATGGGGCCACGAAACGTGTGAGGGGTGTGCCAGAATGGGGGGTGGAACCGCATGCGGGCGCAGCCACTGGGGCCTTCGGTGGAGCTCCCTATGGGGCCACGAAACGTGTGAGGGGTGTGCCAGAATAGGGGGTGGAACCGCATGCGGGCGCAGCCACTGGGGCCTTCGGTGGAGCTCCCTATGGGGCCACGAAACGTGTGAGGGGTGTGCCAGAATGGAGGGTGGAACCGCATGCGGGCGCAGCCACTGGGGCCTTCGGTGGAGCTCCCTATGGGGCCACGAAACGTGTGAGGGGTGTGCCAGAATGGGGGGTGGAACCGCATGCGGGCGCAGCCACTGGGGCCTTCGGTGGAGCTCCCTATGGGGCCACGAAACGTGTGAGGGGTGTGCCAGAATGGGGGGTGGAACCGCATGCGGGCGCAGCCACTGGGGCCTTCGGTGGAGCTCCCTATGGGGCCACGAAACGTGTGAGGGGTGTGCCAGAATGGGGGGTGGAACCGCATGCGGGCGCAGCCACTGGGGCCTTCGGTGGAGCTCCCTATGGGGCCACGAAACGTGTGAGGGGTGTGCCAGAATGGGGGGTGGAACCGCATGCGGGCGCAGCCACTGGGGCCTTCGGTGGAGCTCCCTATGGGGCCACGAAACGTGTGAGGGGTGTGCCAGAATGGGGGGTGGAACCGCATGCGGGCGCAGCCACTGGGGCCTTCGGTGGAGCTCCCTATGGGGCCACGAAACGTGTGAGGGGTGTGCCAGAATGGGGGGTGGAACCGCATGCGGGCGCAGCCACTGGGGCCTTCGGTGGAGCTCCCTATGGGGCCACGAAACGTGTGAGGGGTGTGCCAGAATGGGTGTGGGAGGGGGAGGAGGGGGGAGGAAGGGGAGGAGGAGGAAGGAGGAGGAGGAACGCGGGGCGACGTCTCTTCAAAACGAGGACCCAACACCACAGGATTGTTGGGAAAAGCGGAGGACGATGATGGAGGCGCTTTGAACTGTTCCGTTTCTTCATGCGCCTCTGGGGGCTTCCGAAGACCTCCGAAGGCCTCCGGGAGACGAGGGGCCCACATGATCGAGAGTGTCTTTGGTAGAGCCACTCTCGGATGCTAAGAGCTGGCAAGATTTGGAAGCGCATGTTGAGGTGCCTCAGCGTGCTGCTACTGATTTGCCTTGAGGGACCGCCCCCCATCCACGGTCGCCGAGGTCTTCCATCGTGGCACTGGTCGACCAGCGCAGCCAGCTCTTCCCCCTGCACCGCACGTCCATAACGCCGTGAAATAGATTGGAACAGCTCGTCATATGCGTTGCAAGGCGCCTTCGGCGCGCCAGTGCTCTGGCCCTGTAGGACCGCACCTTGCAGCGGTCGCCATAGCTTTTCTTGAGTGCCCTCAGGGAACAGCTGGGTACAGTCGAACCTAGGCTAGAAAAACATCCTTCAAGATCATGGGACTCTCCACCAGCCAAAACACACACAGAACATCCAAGGGTACCCCCCCAGGATGCACGATAACATCCAACAAACACGAAGAACACGAAAGTTCCCTCCCCGAACCGACCTCGATCTTATACCTCCGTCCGACTGTAGTCCCCCGAACTTCTTGTGCACTGCGGGCAACGCCAACAAATACTACCCATCCCTCCGAGGCCCATCGCCGTCCGTGACTGACGTGTTCTTATATTTGGTTCCGAGGCCTTCTGAAACTGTCCGCTTACGGGCGCAGCGCAGGTGCGGGCCCTCAGAACGGCGTGGGCCGCGAGGGTGTCCGGGCATCTCGATTTGCGCCGACCTCGGCACAGCCTGCCTCGGCCCGAGCCGCCCGCTGTCAGTGCCACACGCGCCCATTTGCCGAGCGGGTCACAGCCAAAACGTGTATTGAGGACGGGTGGTAAAGACGCAAGACCCTTGGAAACCGAAGTCGGGAATTTTCGTGCGGCGGGCGACCCGTGAAAGCGGCAAGGGCCGCAGATGCAAGGACACCAGGGTACCCTAGATGAAGGCGCGCGTCCTTACTAGGCGCGCTGACTGTACTCGAGGAGCAAAGCATGGAACAAATACGTAGCACCCCGCAGATGCGGACAAGAGTGAGGGGTCGGTGAGGACGTCGGCGGTTTGCGCGACTCTGGAGAAGCCCGCCGCAGGCGCCAAAGCTTCACAAATTATGCAACGAGCCCGCGGCAGGCGCGGGTTTTTTCGTCAAACCACGGTGGGTGGGTCGCGGGTGGGTCGCTGTTGGGTCGCGGGTGGGTCGCGGGTGCAGAAGGCAAAACATCCACCCCATAATAATCACCACGACATGCGAAGCCGTTTTGTAAACGCACGCAAGACATGCATCCAACAGGGCAGGGCTGTTTAGTCAACGCCCAAGGCCGTTTAGAACAACGTCAATTGTCGGGTCCGGGTATTTTTTCCTCCCTTGAGGGTGGGTCGCGGGTGGGTCGCGGGTGGGTCGTGGGGTGGGTCGCGGGTGGGTCGCGGATGGGTCGCGGATGGGTCGCGGATGGGTCGCGGGGTGGGTCGCGGGTGGGTCGCGGGGAGGGTCGCGGGTGGGTCGCGGGCGAGTCGCGGGTGGGTCGTGGGGTGGGTCGCGGGTGGGTCGCGGGGTGGGTCGCGGGTGGGTCGCGGGGTGGGTCGCGGGGTGGGTCGCGGGGTGGATCGCGGGGTGGGTCGCGGGAGGGACGAATACAACAACTACAACCACAACAAGACCAACAACAAGAATACCAACAACAACAACAATCATTTTAAGACTGTTCGCTCCTATCTGCTCACGTGCCAACCATTACGTATATCCGAAACCCTCGGTACCCGCCCTCGTCGTCTTCGATCGTACCCCCTTGGGGGTATATCTTCCTTACCTGCCACGTGTATTTAATGCAGCCCCTTAAACAAGGGAAGAGAAACGGGTGAACGGGGGAGTGGGAAGAACGGAGCACGAGACAAATTAGCAGGAGGGGGGCAAGGAGCAGAAAACAAGTGGTAGAACCAATCGGGCAGATCGGGTGGGCAGACCCATAGCGGGCAGGCCGGGAAGGCGGGCCCAAGCGACGAGGTCGAGCAGGCGGGTTGCTGAAGCGTTGGCCCTGCATGAATCGCGGGAAAGTCTCGACCGATAACGCGATTCCCAGGTCAAGCATGAGAAAAGCCAGCGCGGGCCACGAGGGGCATGCAATCCGAGGCCACAGAGGGCCCCAGAGGGCAGCGACGGGGCCGCTGAGGGCAGAAACGGGGCCACGAAGGCAGAGAGGGGGCCACGAAGGGCGACAGTGGGGCCACGAAGAGCATGCATACGGGGCCACGGCGGGCGCGAACGAGCGGGGGCCACGAAGGGCATTCGTATATGGGGCCACGAAGGGCGACAGCGGGGCCACTGAGGGCAGCAAAGGGGCCACGAAGGGAAGCGAGAGGGCCACGAAGGGCGACAGCGGGGCTACGAAGGGCATGCGTATGGGGCCACGACGGGCGACTGCGAGCGGGGGCCACGAAGGGCATATAATGCGGGGCCACGAAGGGCGACAGCGGGGCCACCGAGAGCAGCAACGGGGCCACGAAGGGCAGCGAGCGAAGGCGACCGCGGAACCAGCACGGGCAGGGAGGGGCATCGAAGGCGGGCGAAGGGCAGCGAGCGGCGACTGCAGTCCCTAACGGGCTGGTCGGGCGGGCAGGCCCAGACGGGCGGGTCGAGCGGGCGGGTCGTTGAAGCGTAAATTCTGCTTGAACCGCCAAGCAATATGTAGCGGGAGCGCGATTCCTGAGTGTCGAGGAGCGGCATCTGAATAAATTGTGAGGTATCAGGCGGGAGCCGCGATTCGGTGGTAAGTTGCGAGGAAGTCCCAAGCGAGAGCGCGATTCTTCAATAAATTGTGATATCAGGCGGGAGCCGCGATCCGGTGGTAAATTGCAAGGAAGTCCCAAGCGAGAGCGCGATTCTTCAATAAATTGTGAAGGAAGTATCAGGCGGGAGCATTGTTATTATAAACCGGGACAACAACGCAGTTTAAACTTAGGACTTCCCCCGGATAAAAACAAGTTCAACAACAACAACAACAACAACAACAACAACAACAACAACAACACCAACAACAACAACAACAACAACAACAACAACAACAACAACAACAACAACAACAACAACAACAACAACAACAACAACAACAACAACAACACACAACAACAACAACAACAACAACAATTACTAGCACGTGGGGACACTCCGTTCTCACCAGTGCCAGGGTTTTCATAGGAGGCGGGCAATACCCCCACTTTGTGGGGGGGCCGTTCAAGCTCTACCACATTTCCAAACGACTCTTCGCCACCACCCACACCCAGCTTCCCGCCCTATGACGTTCGGACACTTCACTTCGTGGCCTGCGGACGACCTTGGCTACTACACTGGCGCATGGGTACAGTGACTTGTTGTGGTAACATTTTCTGTAAGCTAGCTTAGTATACGGCTTTTCCCCCTGTTCCAACACTGGACACCTGTACTGGTTTTTCGTGGTAACATGTTCCTGACGCTAGCATAGGAAACCACGGTAAACCAGTACGACGCCGGTACTGTCTGTAGGTCCTACAATGATATGGACTGCTTTGGCTGGTGAGGCGCTAAAGTAGCGTGCGAAAAGGAGCGTGCGAAAGTAGCTCGCGCGAGCTCATGTAACATAAATGTTGAAAAACCATTTGTTTTTAAGGATTCGGACAGCGCGCGCGGGTAGAAATTTGGAAAATCCGTGCACGTGTTTTTCGAGGACCTACGGTGCGATTCGTGCGATTTTATGATACGCGGTGCTGAAATTCTTAAGAAACCCAATGGTGTTTGAAGATTTCGGCGTGCGCGCGCGAAGAAAAAACGAATGTGTCCCATATGGTATTATTTGACAGGGATGATGGCCCTGGCATGCGCGCAACCGTTGTTGCAGAAGTTCGAAGCACGTGAAAAAGTTGCTCGCAAGAGCCCGTTTGACAGAAATGTTGAAAAAATATTGGTTTCCTCAGAAATCCGCAAGAGCGCGCGGGATGAATTTTTGAAACTTTTTTTTTTGAAAAACCATTGGGTTTTTCATGTTTTTATGTTAAAATCGCTACGAAAACTAAGGTTTTGGAAGGATTTCATCTTGCGCGCGCGAGTGTGCACTTCGTGTCATTTTTTGCAAAGGATTCTTGAAGTTTGGTTATGTTAGAACAAGACATGTCATTTTATATTGTCTTTTGACGAGGGGGAGGCTTTACAACGTGTAAAAGCAACTTCATCCCAAACCCAACCAAAACCCAACCGAGACCCAACCAGAATGCGGGCAAAACATGTGTATTTTGAGCACCACTTACACGGGTTTTGGCCGCATTTCCAACCAGAACCAACCACGAATCAACCACGGCCATTCGGCTGGTTGGCGGCTGGTTGGCGGCTGGTTGGCTGCCAACCAGCCAACCAGCCAACCAGCCAGCCAGCCAACCAGCCAACCAGCCAACCACCCAGCCAGCCGACCAAACGGCCAGCCAGCCTGCCTGCCAGCCTCCCAGCCAGCCAGCCACCCAGCCAGCCAGCCCGCCTGCCAGCCAGCCGACCAGCCAGCCAGCCAGCCAGCCAGCCAGCCAGCCAGCCAGCCAGCCAGCCAGCCAGCCAGCCAGCCAGCCAGCCAGCCAACCCGCCGCCGCCGTCGCCGTCGTCGTCGTCGTCGTCGTCGTCGTCTCGTCGTCCTCGTCGTCGTCGTCGTCGTCGTCGTCGTCGTCGGCGTCGTCGTCGCCGTCGTCGCCGTCGTCGTCGCCGTCGTCGCCGCCGCCGCCAGCCGGCCAGACGGACAGCCAGCCTGCCAGCCAAAAGTCAACCAGAAGTCAACCAGTGCCCAGCTAGCCAACCAGCCAGCCAGCCCGCCGGCCAGCCAGCCGACCAGCCAGCCAGCCAGCCAGCCAGCCAGCCAGCCAGCCAGCCAGCCAGCCAGCCAGCCAGCCAGCCAGCCAGCCAGCCAACCACCCGCCGCCGTCGCCGTCGTCGTCGTCGTCGTCGTCGTCGTCGTCGTCGTCGTCGTCGTCGTCGTCGTCGTCGGCGTCGTCGTCGCCGTCGTCGCCGTCGTCGTCGCCGTCGTCGCCGCCGCCGCCAGCCGGCCAGACGGACAGCCAGCCTGCCAGCCAAAAGTCAACCAGAAGTCAACCAGGGCCCAGCTAGCCAACCAGCCAGCCAGCCCGCCGGCCAGCCAGCCGACCAGCCAGCCAGCCAGCCAGCCAGCCAGCCAGCCAGCCAGCCAGCCAGCCAGCCAGCCAGCCTGCCAGCCAGCCAACCGCCGCCGCCGTCGCCGTCGTTCGTCGTGTCGTTCGTCGTCGTCGTCGTCTCCTCGTGGTCGTCGTCGTTGCGTCGTCGTCGTCGTCAGTCGGGCGTCGTCGTCGCCGTCGTCGCCGTCGTCGTCGCCGTCGTCGCCGCCGCCGCCAGCCGGCCAGACGGACAGCCAGCCTGCCAGCCAAAAGTCAACCAGAAGTCAACCAGGGCCCAGCTAGCCAACCAGCCAGCCAGCCCGCCGGCCAGCCAGCCAGCCAGCCAACCAGCCTGCCAGCCAGCCAGCCAGCCACAGCCAGCCAGCCAGCCAGCCAGCCAGCCAGCCAGCCAGCCAGCCAGCCAGCCAGCCAGCCAACCACCCGCCGCCGTCGCCGT
Source organism: Prorocentrum cordatum (assembly GCA_963575745.1). NCBI lineage: Eukaryota > Dinophyceae > Prorocentrales > Prorocentraceae > Prorocentrum > Prorocentrum cordatum. Next base: position 86,802 of record CAUYUJ010004614.1, read on the forward strand.
CGTCGTCGTCGTCGTCGTCGTCGTCGTCGTCGTCGTCGTCGTCGTCGTCGTCGTCGGCGTCGTCGTCGCCGTCGTGGCCGTCGTCGTCGCCGTCGTCGCCGCCGCCGCCAGCCGGCCAGACGGACAGCCAGCCTGCCAGCCAAAAGTCAACCAGAAGTCAACCAGGGCCCAGCTAGCCAACCAGCCAGCCAGCCCGCCGGCCAGCCAGCCGACCAGCCAGCCAGCCAGCCAGCCAGCCAGCCAGCCAGCCAGCCAGCCAGCCAGCCAGCCAGCCAGCCAGCCAGCCAACCCGCCGCCGCCGTCGCCGTCGTCGTCGTCGTCGTCGTCGTCGTCGTCGTCGTCGTCGTCGTCGTCGTCGTCGTCGTCGTCGTCGTCGTCGTCGTCGTCGTCGCCGTCGTCGTCGCCGTCGTCGCCGCCGCCGCCAGCCGGCCAGACGGACAGCCAGCCTGCCAGCCAAAAGTCAACCAGAAGTCAACCAGGGCCCAGCTAGCCAACCAGCCAGCCAGCCCGCCGGCCAGCCAGCCGACCAGCCAGCAGCAGCCAGCCAGCCAGCCAGCCAGCCAGCCAGCCAGCCAGCCAGCCAGCCAGCCAGCCAACCCGCCGCCGCCGTCGCCGTCGTCGTCGTCGTCGTCGTCGTCGTCGTCGTCGTCGTCGTCGTCGGCGTCGTCGTCGCCGTCGTCGCCGTCGTCGTCGCCGTCG
>CAUYUJ010004614.1:92500-94620 GCA_963575745.1 Prorocentrum cordatum
TGCGGGCGGGCGAGAACCTTCCGTTGCCTGGCGTCCGGCCCCAGATCTTCCTCACTCTCCCGTGTGTCGGGTCCTCGTTTTGAATGTGGCTCGCACAAATGAATCAGGTTGGGTCTTCGCCGGGTGATTATTCCTGGGCGGGGGGCTATAGAGGAACGAGTGGGCACGGGCGCCGCGCCGCGGGGTTCCCGCGCCCACTGCAGGCGTTCATCATGCCCAAGTGCACGCTGTCATTTGCACTGGACCGCCCGCACGACATGGCCGCAGCCATGCAGCTCGCATTGGCCAGCTCCACAGATGAGGTGTACGAGGCGTGCAAGGACCCAGAGACGGGGGTTTACGACTTCCTCAGACACATGGCGTTGAGACGTTCCTACGTGTCCGTTTTCGCAGTAGACCACCAAGGCGCCCTTTTGCTATTCGATGGCCACAAACACTTCGTAGCAGAGGGCGGGTTCACAGAGCACACGGAGTTCGTGCGAGGCCTGCTCTCGGACGGATGGCTCGCCCCACTGAAGGACGAGGCCAAAGGGGGGAAAAAGGCGCCAGGCCGGAGGCGCCCCGCGCCCAAGCGTTCCTTGGAGCTCCAGGCGATGCTTCGGGCGCCAGACGAGCCGCCCGAGCCGACAATGACGGAGAGATCGAGGGCCGATGGCGCGCGCGGCGATGCCCCTGCGCCTGGTGTCGTCGATGAGGCGGAGGCCCCTACTTCGGTGCCCTGCGGGCCGTCCCACGGCGAGCGCCCGCCCGATCCGCCCGAAGGGTTGCGACCGGACGATGGGGTTTGCATCGCTCGAACTGGGCGCGGCTGGCGTTGCGAGCGGCCCAAGAAACACGGTGACTACTGCGCGCAGCACGCGAAGCAGGTCACGACGGCTGGCTACCGGCACGACTTGACCAAAGGGCTAAAGCGCGCCTTCCTCGACGCGGCCCGGTCCTTCCGTCTGAGACAGGCTGCCGAGGAGAAGGCGCAACTAAAGGTCGCCATCCAGAGGTCTCTACAAGATGGAGAGGCCGCGCGGCAGAGGCAGGAGCGCAGCCTGGAAATCTTAGCGCCGCGGCTTCGAGAAAAAGGGTTGGTCCGCCTAGAGACGGAACCTCTGGGAAATTGCCAATTTCTCGCAGTGGCGCGGAGCGCCGGCTTGGCATACTCCCACGAGAGCTTGAGAGAGCAAGCCTGCGATTACATGTCGACGCTGAAGGACATGTTCATGGGCTTCGCAGGCGTGGACGACCTCGACTACGACGCCGACGTCGCGGACATGCGCAAGGACGGCACGTGGGGTGACGAGCTCACCGTCACGGCGCTCGCGCACCTTCTCATGCGCCCCATCTTCGTGATCAGCGACACGACGGACCCCGCGTACGTGCTCGAGGCGCTCCCGCCGGCAGCGGTCTCCCGGCGCGCATGGGGCCCCGAGATCTGGGTGGTCCACCAGGGCGAGCGGCATTACGAGGCGACGGCGCCAGCACCAGCGCCGGCTTCGGAGAACGAGCCCAGGCAGGGCGCAGGAGAGTGATGGTAGGCGCGCCGCGCCGCAGTCAGAGGCTGATCGAAGACGCCTACGGCAAATCACCGCCGCTCCTTGCCTTTTCGGGGGCGCCCGCGTGGAGTCTGCCTTCTCGGGCCGAGGCTGCCCAGCGTGCAGCCCGCCAGATGGTATTGATTCTGCAACACATTTTCCTTTCCACATTGCTTAACGGGCGTTCTAACCATTACTTTCCGCCATGTCATTGGATCCGCTACTATAGACCCCAACATTACGACAAATACCCCCTTATGGTTTGAGCCCTGGTCGTAGTAGTAGTAGTAGTAGTAGTAGTAGTAGTAGTAGTAGTAGTAGTAGTAGTAGTAGTAGTAGTAGTAGTAGTAGTAGTAGTGGTGTAGTAGTAGTAGTGGTAGTAGTAGTAGTAGTAGTAGTAGTAGTAGTAGTAGTACTGGTACAAGTAGTACTAGTACTAGTAGTAGTAGTCGTAGTAGTAGTAGTAGCAGTAGTGGTAGTAGTAGCTAGTAGTAGTCTCGTAGTAGTACCAGTCGTAGATCCAGTAGTAGTAGTAGTAGTAGTAGTAGTCGTAGTAGTAGTGGTAGTAGTAGTAGTAGTAATAGTAGTCGTAGTAGT
>CAUYUJ010004614.1:94720-99720 GCA_963575745.1 Prorocentrum cordatum
CGACCAGCCAGCCAGCCAGCCAGCCAGCCACCCAGCCAGCCAGCCAGCCAGCCAGCCAGCCAGCCAGCCAGCCAGCCAGCCAGCCAGCCAGCCAGCCAGCCAACCCGCCGCCGCCGTCGCCGTCGTCGTCGTCGTCGTCGTCGTCGTCGTCGTCGTCGTCGTCGTCGCCGTCGTCGCCGTCGTCGTCGCCGTCGTCGCCGCCGCCGCCAGCCGGCCAGACGGACAGCCAGCCTGCCAGCCAAAAGTCAACCAGAAGTCAACCAGGGCCCAGCTAGCCAACCAGCCAGACAGCCAGCCAGCCAGCCAGCCAGCCCGCCAGCCCGCCGGCCTGCCAGCCAGTCAGCCGGCCAGCCGCGGCCAACTAACGATTATGGTTGGCTTTTGGTTGCCTCTGGTTGGCAGGCACCCGCCAGCCAAGTTACACGGGTTTTGGCCCCATTTCCAACCAGAACGAACCACAAGCCAACCGAGATCGGCTTGACACCGTGTAGGTGCATCTGGTTGACTTCTGGTTGCTTTCTGGTTGGTCATGGGTTGTTCTGGGCGTCCTAGCCGCTCACGTTACACGTGTTTAGGCCGCATTTCTAACCAGAAACCAACCAACTTCAACCGAACAGCACTTACACGTTGTAAACAAACTTTACACGTTGTAAACACGAACTCTGGTCTTTTGACAGGGAAAGCGGGCGTCAACAAAACAACCGGATCCGGACTCCCCCGTTTTGCCTGAGACTTCCTCACGAAAATGATGAAAATGTGGCTGCGGCCTAGGCGCGGCGAGGGGGGCGTGCACCAGGGGGCCCAACAATAATTATTCTTTAGAAGTAATAATATTCAACAACAACACCCACAACAACAGCAACAACAACAACGCAACAAGCAGAAACTTTCACCACGAATTCCTTACTCAGCCACGCACCCAGGGACAATGAATGACCGTTCAGCCCCATCACTCTGATGTACAACCCCGAAATTGTGGATAAGAGTGCGGGGGCGGGCGTGGGTGGGTCGCGGGTGGGTCGCGGGCGAGTCGCGGGTGGGTCGCGGGGTGGGTCGCGAAAGGGTTGCAAGTGAATCGCGGGTGGGTCGCGGGTGGGTCGCGGGTGACCCGGGTGGGTCTGGGGTGGGTCGCCGGTGATCGCGGGTGGGTCGCAGGTAAGTCGTGGGTGGGTCGCGGGCGGCTCGCGCTGTGTGTCGCGGATAGGTCGCGGGCGGGTCGCGGGCGAGTCGCGGGGTGGGTCGCGGGTGGGTTGCGGGAGGGTCGCGGGTGGGTCGCGGGGTGGGTCGCGGGGTGGGTCGCGGGTGGGTCGCGGGTGGGTCGCGGGTGGGTCGCGGGCCGGGTCGCGGGCGGGGCGACGACAAAAAACAACAAGCAATAACAACAGCAAAAAGCCGCATCGTGGAAGCCCACTTCAGCCACGCACCCAGGGACAGTGAATGACCATTCGGCCCCCTCACCCTGGAGGTCCACGCCGATCCGAGAAATCCGCGCGGACCTCCGAAAAGTATGTTTATGCTCGTTTCGCCACTTAGAATTAAACCCGAACGGCAGACGGTAATCGCATGCTCCTGCGCCATTCAGAAGAGCAGCATGTGCCACAGCCGCCGAGAGCCCATCCGGAAGGGGCCGACCCGGACGACGCTCAAGCGTGCCACCGCCCAAGGGTCGGTCTCCCCCGAAATGAGCTCTCGGTGGCGGTCCATGTTCAGCTGGGCCGGGCTCGCCTGGAACCCAGCCCACGCCACGCTCTCGAGCGCCGCGCTGGGCAGGGCGCCGGTGCTGTGAGAAAAACAGAATATGAACGTGAACTGTCCGAGGTCCGCGCGGATCTCCCGGGACCCCCTCCCTGAGCTAGAGGCCTCCCAGATGGGGTCCGAGTAGACAGGGTCGGAGGATCGCGCCTCATCGCCGATGCATCGCAGATGCATCGACGATGCATCGGCGACGTCTGCGGTGCATCGGCAACGCCGGCGTGGAGAAAGAATCGGGCTCCATATCAAGCCAACCGATGCATTGGCGATGCGGCGCGATCCTCCGACCCCATCTAGTCGGACACCATCTAGGAGGCTTATGGGCCCATGGGCGCCCACCAAACGAAACTCCGGCAGACCTTCCTGGTTCTTCAGGACAAGTGCAAGCAGTGTTCTTGGTAGGCAGTCTCCTTTTGCTGACGACACACTCAATGGCAACCCTGTTGTGAGCGGTTTGTGCACGAGGTCTCGTACGGTGATTCGTACGGCAAGAAAACAGAAGCATGAAGCACATGACAAGAAGAGGGCGGAGTAACATCGAAGGGCTCAAGCACTTCACCACGTGTGTACACTTTTTTCTCGTCGGCGGCGACGCAGAGGCAATCCGCTCTGGCGTGTGGCCAATCGGGCCACCGAAACCACCCGTGTTATAAGGCAAAATGCATCACCGTCGGTGTTTGTAAACGTTTCATACTTTCCCCAGACAGCCCGTCGGATGCACATAGTTCTCTAGTAACGATCGGCGGGGGAGCCCGGGCCCCCGAAGTCGGTGGCACATCGCGCCCTCCAATCGCGGCCCTTTTGTGTAAGGCTGTTCGGGGCCTTCTGCCGCAAGGAGGTCACTTACATGAAGACGGGTGTTATCATTTGCTTGTCAAGCTCTATGCCCTGCCAGGGGAGTGGCCACACGCCCACAGGTTCGCCAACCCAACTCCGACATCGACTTGTAAACCTTCACGCATGAAATGGCATTGTAAATCGGCCGCGACACAGACTGAATTGCACATCGCCCCCAAACAACAGTGTAAGTGCCAACCTTACCAGAAGGATTTACATTTTGCAGCAGCCGCAACCAAAAAAACATGATTGCAAACCGCCCGCGCAAAGGCAGAATACCCACCACAGGCAAGAACAATGCACATTGAAAACACCAGCTGTGCTTCCACATGGATCAAACGCAGACACATAAATAAACACTTTCACACAACAACGTCGACACGCGTGAGTGCGGTAGCTTTGTGTATGTGCGCGTCTTCTTGATTTTAGAAATAAGAGAGAAAGGTGAGACAACATACTCATTGCCTTAACAACGCTTGCTCTAATGGTGAACTCCGCATGGTCGGGTTGTGGTTGTTGTCAAAAACCCCTGAGACGACATACGCACTGCCTGAACAACGTGTGCTCTGATGGAGGATTTCGCCTGGCTGGTGCCCGCGGTCGCCTCGTTAGCGCTGCGTGTTGGCTGGGAGTTCTGGCTTTTCGCATGGTGGGCGCCCGCGGCCGCCTCGTGGGCGGCTCGTGTTGCCTGGGAGTTCCGGGATGTCGCCTGCGGGGTGCCCGTGGTCGCTTCGTGGGCGCTGCTGCTTGGAAGTCAGCTCTGGGTCCTTGCCTGGTGGTCGCCCGGGGTCGCCTCGTGGGTGCCTCGTCTTGGCTGGAAGCTCCGAGTGTTCGCCTGGTGGGCGCTCGTGGGCGTCTCGTATTGGCTGTTGGAGTTTGGGGACTTCGCCTGGTTGGAGCCCTTGGCCGCCTCGTGGGCGCCTCGTGCTGGCTGGGAAGTCCAGGTTTTCTGGGCTTTCGCCTGGTGGGCGCCCGTGGACGCTTCGTATGAGCCTCGTGGGATTGCTGGTGTTTCGATGGCGTCACATCTGTTGCCCCCCTATTTCGCACCGCTTAGCTTGAACAGTCTACCTTGCACGGCACAGCTCGCACCACATACTTTGCACCGCGCAGTATGCACCTGGCAGCTTGCAACGCCCACGTTAAACAACGTACGCATATAGACTGCACCGCACAGTTTAAACAGAGCTTAAACCATAGACTTCGCACCACAGAGCTTACACCGTATAGCGAAAACCTCATAGCTGGTATCACGTAGCTTGCACCGTCGCATAGCTTACACCACACAACCTCACCATGTATCCTGTGCCGCGTAGCTTGCACCGTGTGGCTTGCACCACACGGGTGGCACGACATAGCTTGCAAAGCATATATTGCGCACCACAACTTGCAACACGTAGATTGCGCCGCATAGCCTCCACTAAATAGCATCCGCATCCCGAGCGAACGAATTCACTGTTTAGGGCCTGTGCTGACAAACATGTTCTACAGTTGTTCGTGTTTCTCCGGTGCTTCAATCACGAGTATCGCTGAGTCCGCCGATGCACATCCTGTGCGAATGGGATTTCAAGTGTAAGCTGCCCGCCACGGGATCGACTTGACACTCAGCCACACCAAAATTTCCATCAGAGATCGCCCACCAAAAGCAGTGTCATGAAAACCGTCACGCAAGGATTCCAAGTGTAGATCGAGAATGAAAGGCCATACATCTCACCCAATGAACAAATCTCTCCCACACACACACACACACACGCACACACCTAGGAACGAGATGCAGAACACGGAGGAGGGGAGGGGGGAGGGGGAAGAGAGAGAGAGAGAGAGAGAGCGAGAGAGCAACAAGAAACAAGCTTCGAAAACTAAATAAAAGCGCAACGGAAAACTGATCTAACAGGCTCCGCAAGCTTCAATTTCCTCCCCCCCAATCCGTCCTGCTCATGGCCCCCTCGTCATAACTTTCCCCTCCCTCTGCTCTTCCCCCTGTTCCCCTCCTCCTGGCCCCCCTTGGGGAGCGGGGGCCTGCAGGCCGTTTCGATCAGGGAGCCGTACGAGGTCACCAGGTCCCTCTGCGAGAACTGCCCCTCGAGCTCGGCGAGGAAGGTCAGCCGCGGCGGCCGGCGGCGAGCGGTCTCGCGGCGGGGGCGCCACGCGAGGAGGAGGCTCGTGGATAGACAGGCGCGTTCCACTAACTCGCAAAGTAGCTACTCGCAGATGGCCTGGATCCGCCGCGGGTGATCTACGACAAATTACATGGAAGTAGACACGTGTTTTTCGGGCGTTTGCGAGTAGGCACTTTGCGAGTTGCGGAACGCGCTCGGTGAGTGGAGGAGGACGAGGAACACGGATCGAAGATCGAGGAGGCTGCTGGATTTTTTGTTGGCTCTCTTGAGTTCTCAGGACCTGATGCTGCC
>CAUYUJ010004614.1:104720-122220 GCA_963575745.1 Prorocentrum cordatum
CGGGCTCGCGCACCTGCGCGCGAGACCGCGGCCGCTGGGGCCGCCGCACCTCGAAGGCGTCGGCCTGCTCCAGGATCTCCACGCCGCCGTCGGCCTCGAGCTCCTCTCTGCACGTCGCTGCCAGCGAGGAGCTCTCGACGAGTTCAACAGCGACAACGTCAGCGGCGGCGGCGACGAGGAAACCAACCCTGAGATCTGGACGTGTTTTTCTTTGCACGCCGGGCGTTTTCGCCAGGCTGCGGGCCCTGGCACCATCACAGACCGATCCGGCTCGACAAACGCCGCAGAAAGATGGGGTCCAGGGCTCTGGTTGTGATTTTTCGCGATGTTGCATTCTGTGGCCACGTCGGATCTCAGGGAGCGAGGTCGACGAAACCGGGAGCGACGACGACGAGCCCGACGAGGTCAACAATGGCGACGACGAGGTCGACGAGGCCCGCTGCTCTGCCGGCGAAGACGACGAGCTCGCCGACAGCGACGGCCAGGTCGGCCGGGGCCGACGGGGGCCGGCCCTCTGTGACGGCCACGGGGTCGACGACGACGACGGCGGCGGCGGTCAGCTCCTCGGGGCCTGGCATATCGGATGGACACTGCCGAGAAGTTGGAACGCACACACACACACACAAACACACACAAACAAGAACACAACCACAGACACAACCACAACCACAACACACAACCACAAGCACAAACACGTGCTCACCACGCAAATAGGCTCACAAAACATATATATATATATATGTATATATATACACACTAATGCAAATATACATACACAAGTGCACACACACACTCATCAACCCAGGCACAAGCACAAACACAATCACAAGCACAAACACCAGCACAAGCACCAACACAGGCAACATATCCATAGACACACAGACACACACACTGGCGCAAACACATACCTTCAAACAAGCAAGCACAAGCACACACAACCACAATCACGAAACCAAACACGAAAACAAGCACGACCACACGCAGACGCAAACACACACACACACACACACACACACACACACACACACACACACACACACACACACACACACACACACACACGCACACGCACACGCACACGCGCACACGCGCACACGCCACACACGCACACGCACGCGCACGCGCACGCGCACGCGCACACGCACACGCACACGCACACGCACACGCACACGCACACGCACACGCACACGCACACGCACACACACACGCACGCGCACGCGCACGCGCACGCGCACGCGCACGCGCGCACGCGCACGCGCACGCGCACGCGCACGCGCACGCGCACGCGCACGCGCACGCGCATGCGCATGCGCACGCGCACGCGCGCACGCACACACGCACTCAGACACACAAACGCACACCACACACACACACACTACCACAAACACGCAAACATACACAGCCACAAGCACAAGCGCAATCAAAGACAAAAACACGAGCACGCATACGAACACAAACTAACACACAGACACACAAGCACACTAACACAAACACCGACACCGACACACACACAAACAGCACACAACACACACCAACTTGGTGTTGTGCTGTGTTGTGTTGTGTTGTGTTTTGTGTTGTATTCCGCTGTGCTGCGCGGCCTCGCGCGCACGCACGCGCACGGCATCGCTGTGCCGTGATGCGCTGCGGCGCAGCCGTCTCCCCCCCTCCGGATCGCCGTGACGGCTCTTCGGGTGCCGCAGGCGGCAGCTGCCTTTGCATGGCTTTGCACCTGCCTGGAGACGCGGCCCCGCAGCTCGTGCGTTCTCTCTCTGGCGGGCCGCCGTGGCGCGGCTCGAGGCTCCTCCGGCATGGCGGTGGTGTGAAGTGGCGGGTCTCCGAGGACCTCGCCGTCTCTCATGTGTTGCTCGAGGGCGGTCGCCACAGAGGCGCCCCGCGTGCCTGTCCTTGCAGGCAAACGGGCTGGTTTCGGCCCGGTGCTGCGCGAAGGTCATCGCCACTCGCCCTGGTCCCTTCCTTCCTCCTCCTCCTCCTCCTCCTCCTCCTCCTCCTCCTCCTCCTCCTCCTCCTCCTCCCCCTCCCTCCAGTCGCTAGCGCTGGCACTGGGTTACTCCAGAGAGATGCGGACCCAGGGCGGGTCGGCGCTGCCCTTCCTGGTGGCCGCTCCTGAGGGAGTCCGAGTACCTGACCGTCCTGGGAGCTTTCGGCCCCGTGCTGCGAGGGGAGGCTCCCTACCACCCCCCCCCCCCTGTCGGTCCAAGTCTCTCACCCACCCGCGTTTGAACGGCCTCCCGCGAGCCTCGTGTGGAGACGCGCGGTGCACGCAGACCGAGGCACCTGCCCAAACGGCGAGCGTGATGGACTGTAGAGGTCTGGGCTCAGCGAGAGGGAGCAAAGTGCAGTGCGCGCTAAGAGGGCGCAGGCAAAGAAGGGTGCCAAGCACGAATGACAACAGTGGGGGCAGAAGCCCGTGAGAAGGGAGGGCGGCGAGGCGAAGGCTCCGCGCCGAGGCAGCCGCCCTGGGCCTCCAGCGAGGCGAGAGGCGGGCCGCTCGTGGGGGGATGCGGCCCCGTCCACTGGACCAGGGGGACCAGCACGGGATAGGTGAAGGTGCATCGCCGAGAACGTGACAGGGAACGGTATCTACGAAATGCCCGAGAACCTCGGCGGAGAGGTCAGCGAGGGCGGGCGTGGCGTCGCCGATGGGATGCCCGCAATGCCTGCGCAACCATGACTTCCACGTCATGCGACTGTGAGACGCACCTGGCTGCTCCCCATCAGGGCACGCGGAGACCTGAGCAACCAAGCGGCGCTGTATCGGACTGGGCTCGGGAGGGCCCACGGGTACGTGGGGCCGGGGGGCGGTAGGCTTCTTGGGGGGCGGCGGAGGCATATCGCTGAGGCCTGCCCTGGTGGTGATAGCGGGAGCCGGGGCCGGAGGCGGCGGCGTGAGGGGCTGGGTGCAGCGACGCGCGAGGCCGCCCCGCGGCTCACCGCAGGTGGTCAGAGGTCGAGTCGTCGCCGTAGAGCTGGCCACTGGCGGGCGGCGGCAGGGGCGGCGGAGGCGCATGGTCAGTGGGCGTGCGGCGCTCCGGCTCCTCTGGCCTGCCGCGGCGGGCGTGGGAGGCGGCGGCTCCGTTCGCCGCCGCTTCGCCGCCCTTAGAGCCGCGGCGTCCATCCCGCAGAAGGCAAGCGGACGCTGGCCCGCCCAGGGCCGGCGGGGCGGCCCCTGGATCGGGAACTGGGCGCCGTGGAGGGAGGGGTCGCGGCAGCCTTCGCCTCGGCGGGCTCGCGGGACCTGGGGGCACCCCGCGTTCTGGCTGGCTCGTGTGCAGCTGGCGCCGCCCTTGTGGCGGCTGGCGGGTCCAGTGATGGGGCATCTGGAAGGAGATGGTCTCAGGCGGTTGGGCGTGGCTTAATGGGGAGGTCACAAATGGGGGGGTCAGAAAAGGTCCCCTTTCGTGCCCCTTTCGGGCCCCTCCAGAGCCCCAGGGGGCTCGTTTAGGTACCGTTTGGGTACCTTTTCGGACCACCCTCGCCGCCCCCCCATTTATGACCCCCCCATTACGCGGCGCCCAAGGCGGGCGCCTCGGAGTGGAGCCGGGAGCATCGTCTGGCCGACGATTCGAGATCCCGCGCTCAAATATGCTGACGTCTCACTCTTGTGCGGCTGCGCGCAAGAGTTGTGGATGCCACAGCAGCGTGCACTCACTCAATTCTCTTATTGCATGTAGATTTGCTTGAACCTGTTGTGCATATGCTTTGAATATCCTTTGTATAAATCTGTGGTGGAAAAGATTCTTCAATGGTGTACGTGTTTTAAACATGGTTGAAACTTTGTTTAGGCATCTGGAGATTATTTGGCAACGCGCCTCCTCTGCATAGGTTCCACGACGCAGGGGTGGCCCTGGGCAAGGGTGACCTCTGGTGCGCCGCTCCAGGGGGCCAGGTGGGGGGTCAGTGCCGGGGAAACCCAGCCCTGTGGGCACGCACCAACAATCACTCTGGCGGCAAGTCGCTCAACACGGAAGAGAACCGCCTGGTGATAGCGGCGGCTCTCCCGGCTGGCCCAAATCCGCTCAAAATCGGCCCCCACGGCCCCTCCCTGGGGTCCTTCCTGACCCGCTTCTCGAGGCGAATCCAGCCGCGCCTCCAGGAGGCACAAAAAGAGAACGTTTCAAAATAGAAGACAAATTATCCCAGTGCGACCCTACCTAGGAGTTGGAGCATTTAGGAAAGCAACATCTACATCTACACCGACAGCTACATTTACATCTACACCTGCATCTACATCAACAACAACATCTACAATTATCTGTATGCTCGATATGCGGTGCAGTTGTTTTGCCTTTGCTTTGCTTTGCTGCTATGCTATGATATGCTATGGTATGCTATGCTATGATGCGCTATGCTATGTTATGCTGCGCTATGATGTGCTAGGCTATGCTACGCTATGCTATGCTGCGCTACACTATGTTATACTATGCTATGGTATGCTATGCTGCGCTATGCAATGTTATGCTAGGTTATGATATGGCATGATATGCTGCGCGTTGCTATGCTATGCTATGCTATGATGTGATATGGTATTCTGCGATATGATATGATATACTATGTTATGTTGTGTGTGCTATGCTGTGTTATGTTATGCCATGCTGTGCTGCGCTGTGCTATGCTAAGCGATGCTATGCTATGATATGATATGCTATATTATGCCGCGCTATGCTATGCTATGACATGCTATGCTATGCTGAGCTATGCTATGATATGATATGCTATGCTACGCTTGGCTATGATATGCTATGCTATGCTGTGCTGATGCTGCGCTGCGCTATGCTGCGCTGCGCTAAGCTAAGTCAAGGTAAGCTAAGCTATGCTAAGCTAAGCTAGGCTAGGCTAAGCTGAGCTAAGCTAAGCTAAGCTAAGCCAAGCCAAGCCAAGCCAAGCCAAGCTACAATAAACGAAGCTAAACTAAACTACACTAAGCTAAGCTAAGCTAGGCTAAGCTAAGCTAAGCTAGGCTAGGCTACGTTAAGCTAAGCTAAGCTAAGTCAAGCTAAGATGAGATACGCTAAGCTAAGCTAAGCTAAGCTGGGTGAACCCAGGGGACGTAACTGGGGAAACCGCGGGGCGGATGCCAGGGGAACCGCCCGGGGCGGGGAACACTGCCCGGCCCCTTTAAGCCAACATCACAGTAAGAACCCTTCTAGGCAGAGCCTTGGTAGGGAAAAAAGCTTTCAAAATGGAGGAAAAAAAGCAACGGCATAAAGGTGAACTTTCGGAAGTCCGGGCGGATCTTTTGGATCGGCACAGCTGGCCCCCCCCCTCCTGGCGCGCAGAGCGCGCCAAGGCTGCCCGGCTGACACCGATCCAAGGAATTCACGCAGAGCTCAGAATGTTTATGCTTATGCCCATTTCTGCTTTCCGAAGAAAGCGCTCTCGGCTTGACCCTCTTTGAAAGCGTCGCCAGAGGCGCCCGACGCCGATCCGAGAACTCCGCGCGGACCTCCGAATGTATAACGCTTACGGTCTGGAACTTTCGGAAAGCGTGTCGCCCCCGCAGGGCGGCCCTGGCGACACGCTATGCACTGTGAGCGGATAGCTCCGCTCCGTTGGGTGGGAGGCCCGGAAAGAATGGGGGCGTGGAAGCTGGGGGACCGGGCAGTGAATAGCGAGTCGCCTCGAAGCTTGGTGGGCCAGAACCGGCGGAGCGACACGCTGCCCCGAACCCCCCGACCATCATGCGTATGCCGCTTTCTGTTCTTCGAGAACAGCGATCCCCAGACATGCCGAGTCCTGATTGATTCGATGCTCGGTCCCTGGAAGTCCTGACCCTTTCCTCGGGATTGGCTTTCCACGCTGGCTCACCGGGGCCCGGTGAGGGCCCCGAGAGGCCGAAAACTACGAACACCTCCCGTCATGGTTTTTGTTCACGACGCGAACATGTCTCGATCTCGACCTGGCTCTCTTCCGAGCAAATCAAACGAATCCGTTGGGCGAGGCTCCTCGGTGGCGGACCTGCTCCGCTGGCGGCTGGCGGCCCAGCTCAAGGCGCGGGCGCGTTCGAGGTCGAGGTCCTGCGCGGGGAGTGGGGACCAATGGGGGGGAGCACGTGGGGAAGGCATCCTCCTCCTTTCCTCCTCCTCCTCCTCCTCCTCCTCCTCCTCCTCCCTCCTCCTCCTCCTCCTCCTCCTCCTCCCCTCCGTCCTCCTCCTCCTCCTCCGTCCTCCTCCTTCTCCTCCTTCTCCTCCTTCTCCTCCTTCTCCTCCTACTCCTCCTCCTCCTCCTTCTCCTCCTCCTCCTCCTCCTCATCCTCCGGCTCCTTATAAATAGCTCCTCCCCGTCGCACCCCGAGACGGGTCAGTAAGGTGGGCCTGGCGTTTCGCCCGAGGCTTCCTCACCATGTGTGATTCTGAAGCTGAGAATTTACAACAGCTTCACGAATGGAGGGCAGGCCGTCGACGGCTCTCGCCTTGGCGCTGCGCGCACTCGTCTTAAAACTTTGCAGAATCTTCACGGATGGAGGGGGGGCTGTGCTCAAGATGTGGCTCTAGCCTTAGCGCCGCGCACACGGTCTTACAAGTTAGCAATCGTTACACGGATTAAGAGAGGATGTTTCTCTTAAAAAGTGCAGCTCTCGCCTCAGCGCTTCACCCATTCGTCGCAAACGTTCGCCAGGGAGTCTCACGGACGGAGGGCGGGCCGCTGTGAACATGTGGCTTTCGCCTTAGCGCCGCACGCAATTGTGCTCTGCAAACAAATTCCAACAGCTTCACGGGTGGAGGGCGGGCCGTTTTCAAAAGGTGGGCCTCGCCGTAGCACCCCGCGCACTCGTCTTAAACTATGGCAGCATACTCACAGGGGAGAGCGGGCTGTTTTTTTTTTTTTCACGTGTGGCTCTCGCATTGGCGCAACGAACATGCGTTTTGAAAATCTGCACCATGTAAAGGACTCTTAGGGTTGACGTCCCGCGGATGGTGTTCTAGGAGCTTGTGAACGGGGGAACTTGAGGGAGGGTTTATTGCAATATCGTTGCTGAATATTGGGCTCGCACTGGTCCTTATCCAGCTTCCCCTAACCCTTCTCCTCCCTCTCTTCATCCTCTTCCTTCCGCCCTCCTCCTCCTCCTCCTCCGCTCCTCCTCCTCCTTCTCCTCCTCCTCCTTTTCCTCCTCCTCTTCCTCTTCCTCCTCCTCCTCCTCACCCTCGCGGGGGGAGGTCACCACTGGGGGGGAAACAAAGGTACCAATACCGCTACCCCACAAACCTTTGATGGAGGGCGTTCTGACCAGACTTTCGAGAAGAATCCAGCCGTGGCGACGAGGGCTCTCAAAGACGAGCAACGGTACTGAAATTACCATGGTCGTGCTGTTTTTTCTGGATGCTGTTATTCGACGAAGAATGCAAACCAAGCTTCGTACGCATCTAACCTTTCGGAGCTCCGCGAAGATAAAGCTTGGTTCTACGCTGGAGCTCTCTTGGCGACTCTGGCTCCGCAACTGGCGCGCTCCGCGCGACAGGGAGGGGCTCCAGCGCAGATGGCGATCATCCGCGCGGACTTCCGATACATATATATATATATATATATACATATGTATCTTTTATATATATATATATATGTATGTAATTGTTTGTCGTTCGATCGATGTTTCTGCGGGAAGCCGCATGTGGAGACACTGCCGAAACATATAACAACTGTGCGAAATTGCACACGACATGCAAGAGCCATGCAGGCTACTACGGCAGGGGGGAACCATTACTGAACACCCCCCCCCTCCCCCCCAACCTCAACGTTGGCACGCGCGGGGGAGACTGCGGTCGAAGTGCATCTCATCAGACCCACCGCCAACTTTGAACATTGGGGGGAGGGGGAGCCGTTGACAAATGAATGTGGTATCATGAATGTTCGCTAATTTGTTCCGAGGCTTGTGGGCATGTTGCCCGGCACGCGGCTACCCTCGAACTGATTGGGACGCAACAATAAAAGAAGAGGTACACGGGAAAATGCTCGCGGAGAAGACCGGGGAGGAGTCATCTCAATCAATGCGAAAATCAAAGCGTCAACCGTGGACTTACCCCGGATTGAGTCAGACAGGGGTACATCGACCAGGGGTTTCGACTTTTACGACGAACAACAGCGGCGGCAGACTGACAACGACGACGACGTCCGGGCGCCAAGCAAGAAACGGTCAAAGCGGCTGCATGTCGTCATCTCCAGCGCCTCCCCAACGGCCCCGGGCCCCCCCCCGGAGGCGCCTCGCGCGTCCCACCCTATTTTTCACGTATTACTCGGTCCGCTCGTCCCACCACTCCTCATTTTTCATACATTGCTCGCATCACTCGTAAGAAAAAGAAAGCAGTTCAAGAATATGACTTTGTTTCTACGAACGATACGTGTAATATGTGGAAAAAAAGATGGGACGAGTGATACGAGTAATGCGTGACAAATTAGGCGCGGGACGACCCGGGCGCCAGAACACTAAAACATGATATATATATATATACATACACGTGTACACATCGAAAGATACATTTGTATATATATATATATATATATATATTATCTTTATATTTTACATATATACATATCATAATGGTCCCGGAGAAATCCTCACCCACAAAACCGCTCGGCCGACTCGCACATGACGTGGTGAACTAAAAGATGAGACGTGGGCATGTTGCCCGGCACGTGGCTACCCTCGAACTGATTGGGACGCAAAAAGAAAAGAAGAGGTACACGGGAAAATGCTCGGAGGAGGACCGGGGAGGAGTCATCTCAATCACTACGAAAATCAAACCGTCAACCGTGGACTTACCCCGGACCGAGTCAGACAGGGGTACGACGAGGACGAGGGCGTCGTCAACGACGTGCGCCAGTGCCACACGGCATGCAAGAGCCAAGTCACCAATGCAACACATAGGCGGGTTACTGTGTCTATCCGCTCCTGATGGGGTGCACTGCGTGGGTGCCAGCCCGCCGTCGCGGAGGGCCCCTGAGAGCAGAAGCTCACCTTTAGGGCCCACCGGGGGGGCCTTTCGGCCCCGAGAAGTGCACCTGTCTTCCCCCCATCAAGCACATCGTCTTCGGCACCGCCTGATTCCGGGGCGTTGCCCCCTCCTGGCCTTGACGTGAGGCCCCTCCTTCTGCCTTCCCCCCTCTGTAATTGAAGATGTGCGCGGTCCGCTTAGCTTCGACCGGAAGAGGTGCGCTCTCGACCCGCGGAACAAAAAAAGTCTCCCCCCATCATGCATTGCGCCCCCCCCATTAAGCGACGCCCAGTCAATTCGCCCTTGCCACCATCCGAGGCTCGCCAAGCCCTGCTGTGGGCGAGGGCCTTACTCCCTTCCCCTCCCCTTCCCCCTCCGCCGCCGCCCCTGCCCCCCCCCCCCCCCCCCTATCCTGCCTCTCCGCCTCGGCCGCCTCCCTCCATCCTCCCAGCCCCATCACATTCTCTCCAGGCCGACTGCATGTCCCTCTGTCTTCCGCGCTGGCGTGTCCAGCGCTCCCGCGCCGTCCGCCGCCCTCCCGCCTCCGTGCGTTGGGCCACCTGGGGCTCGGGGCGGGGCTCCCCCTCGCTGGGGATGGGTGGCGGCAGCTACCAGTGTACTCCACATGGCTCCCTGGGTGCGAGCCTTCAGAGCAAGAGGGCGTGCAGACTGCTGCAGTGCCGAGTCCGACCGACCGGCCCCCCAGCCCGTGGCTCCAACAGACCAGGTGGGCGGGCGAGGGTTCAGCCCACTACCCCCCCCCCCCCCGCACTCCTTGCCCGCAGCCGCTTTGCGCTCCTCCCTCCCTCCCTCCCTCCCTCCCTCCCTCCTCCAGGCACCCTGAGGGAGGGAGGAGAGAGGGGAGGCGGAGGAGGAGGAGGAGGAGGAGGAGGAGGAGGAGGAGGAGGAGGAGGAGATGGGCGGGCGAGGGTTCAGCCCACTCCCCCCCCCCCTGGCACTCCTCGCCCGCACCCGCCTCGCGCTGCGCGACGCGCAGCCATCTTCGCGCGGCACCCCTTGGAGCAGTCTCCCGCGGCCCCTGCGGGGGGCCAGGCCTCCGCGTTGTATGGCGCCAGAGCTTGAGCTCTTCGGGGGGCGGCTGGCCCCTAGCCCTCTCCCCTTCCCCTCCTTCGACGCGCACGGGCGGGGGGGGAAGGGGGGGGGGAAAGAGAGGGGGAGAGGGCCAAGCTAGGTGCGCTCGCGCCCCATCTGACGTCCTTACACTCCCTCCGATCCCGTCCCATGGCGCTGGCGTTTCATGATCCGCGGACGCGTGTCATAGCCGACCTGCGACTCCCACGGCAAGACCACTTCGTGGCATGCGCAATCGGAAAAAGGGTAGCTGCGTGCACAGGAGGAGGTGGCGGGTGAGAAAGAGGAAAAGCGGGAGGAAAAGGATAAGGACGAGCAGCAGCAGCAGGACTAGAGCGACAGGATAGGAAACAAAAGGAGGACCCGGGGCAGGCGGAAGAGGGGAAATGAGGAGGGCGGCCACGATCAACAGAGACTCGGAGTCAGAGAAGTGGCCCTCCCCTCGCTGGGGCGAGACGAACAGCAGCAGCAGGAAGCAGAGCGGAAGGAGCAGGAGGAGCAGGAGGAGCAGGGGAAGGCGGAGGAGAGGAAGCTGGGGGGAGGGGCACAATGAAGCCAGGCTCGGATCCAGAAGAGTGGCCCGCGCCAGGGCGAGAGCAAGATCCTGAACGGCGGGAGCACAGCGCCGATCCGAACATGAGGACCCCACTGCGACGGGAGCACCATCCTGAAATACCGACAACAATCCGAATGCGTAGGAGCCATCAGACAGGTAATGTACGCAGAAGGGGGTCGTGCTACATTGTATCATCTTCGGGGGGGAGAGGCTAGAAGTATTCATAGTACGTAACTGTTTAAGCGGAGGCAAAATCAACATGAATCTGGATAGGGGTAAGCCAGGAATCTCTGAGAACCGGCGGGTCCAGAGGACGTGACGAGGGGGGCGGCAAGGGGCTGGAATCAGCACCCCTGCAAGCGAACCCCCCTGGTAAACGTGCCCATGGTATCAAGCAGGGCAGGACTGTCTGGTGAACGCCGAGGGGCTGTCTAGTATGGTAAGCTCTTTGGCAGCCGGGGAACGCCGGTCACAGGGGTGGGGATGTCCTGTTCCTTCTCTGACAGTGCAAAGGTGAACAGGGGGCGGACTCCGCGCAGCAGCGCGGCGTCGCTGGGACGGGGCGGGCGGGCCTCGTCCAGATCTTGGTCGAGCTCGAACACCTCGCGACCGTCGGGCGTGCGGAAACCGGGGCGCCGGCCAAGGCTGCTCGCAGGGTGGCCGGGGTCTCGGGATCGAGTTTCTGTTATACATCTACTGCGCGCTTTTTCACGCATGCTCAAGTTCTACTTGCCATGGAGCCAGGCGTATCGCACATCAGAGGAGCTGTGTCCGGATGATTGAATCCTTCGCTTGAAAGACACGCCGTGGTGTCTGAAGTCGCATTGCGAATTGGTTCCTTGGGCAGCCTTGGGCAATATTGCAACTCTGTTCTGGACCTCTTGGGCCTCCAAGGCCCTATTGGAGCCACACGTTCCCAACATCCTCATACTTCTCCTCGTCCTCCTCTTCCTCCCTTCTTCTCCCCTCCTTCTTCTTCTTCCCTCCCCTTCCAAATCCCCCCACTTCCTTCATCGCCTGCCTCCTCCTCCTGTTCCTCCTCCTGCTCCTCCTCTTCCCCTCCTCGTCCTCCCCGTTTGGCCTTCACCAGAATGAAACGATACCTGCTGCGCCCCCCCCCGCCCATCCTTCTTGTTTCCTCCTCCCCGCCCTCTCCTCCTCTGCCGCCGCCTCTTCCTTCTGCTGCTCGACCTCTGCCCCCCCCTCCCCTCCGTCCTCCTCCCTCCTGGTCGCTCGGGGTGGGCCCGAGGGCCGGCAAGATTTCACGCGCCGCAGTTACGGTGAGGGCATTGGATAAGGAACCCTTAGATAAGGAATCCAGGGTCTGGAAGCTGGTTGAAATCATCGCCGACCTTGCCAGGTAAGGAACCCTCCAGGGTCTGGAGCCTCCTGGGCACATTCCTTAACCAGAGCCCCTACCGTACTGATTTCCTTTCTCGAACCTCTAACGGTCCAATCGCAATTTATGAATCCTTCTCATTCTCCTCCTCCATCCCTATCAACCCTCCGTCCTCGTCATCTTCCCCTTTCCAACTCTCCTTCTCCTCCTTCCTCCTCCTCAAATTCTGGCCCCTCGTGACCATCCTTCCCGCTGTCCCTCCCCTCCCGCCTCCCACCCGGCGGCAGGAGGAGGAGGGGGAGGAGGCAACGTGTGAGGGGGAGGATGTCGAGACGGAGGAGGAAGAGGAGGAGGAGGATGATGAGGAGGTTCTAGCACTTGACCACTCCCAGAAGCCGAAGCCAGCTGGAGCCCAGAAGCTGGGCCCAGCCCGATCCTCCTGCTCCTCCTCGTCCTGCTCATGCCAACAACCCTCACATCCTCTCGTTGCCAAGAGATCACGACTTGCAATTTTTCAGCCTCAAGGGGCCCTCAGTGGGACCAAGTCTGTAAACGAAAACGCCTCGAGATGAAACACACAACAGTCCTGGGGAATGGGTCTAGACCTCTGGGGGTCCACGTTCTGAAGAAATCACGAACTCGGATACCTGGATGCTCGTTCCACCATCCCAGGAAGGTCTGGGGGGAAGACCTTCAGCTGTGAGGTCGTTTGTCTCCTCTGCGCGACGCGAGCCTCAGTTTGCACGAGGTACGTGATGGACGGCTACATCAGCCGAGGAAGGGAGGGGCGGTGCAGAGACAGAGGGCTGGCGCACCAAGAAAGGGGTGGCGAGGGGTGCGGAAGGGAAGCGCGACAGAGGGGCGTAGCGCTCGATGCCGCATGCGCGTCGTCCGAATTCGGAACGGGTTTTGGAGGCGTGGGGAAGGGGATTGGAGGAGAAGGGGCCAGAACGAGCAGGTTGCCAGGATTGCTTGGTACCCCTGGGCCTCAAATCCACACCAACAGTCTGCGTTCTCTGTTCTGGCTGGCACATGGAAAGCGGGAAGGAAGGGGAGCGGGTGGGGCAAGGCGCTGGGATGGGAGCCCGTGCACTGCGGGTGGCCCTCTAGTAGCGCGCCTCTAGCCCTGCAGGGCTCACCCGCTCGAATCCGGCCCGGCGGCTTCCTCCACGGGGGACGACAGGGGCGCCGTGTCTGCCTCGTGAAGGGCATCCTGCTCCTGGTGGTGCAGCTCCTCGCTGACCCTCTCCCACTCCGCGGCAAGACTGGAGGCCATGAGCCCCTGGCTGATCACCGTCGCCACGCAGCCGAAGAGGAAGAGGACCACTGGGCCGTCGCCGCCCAGGTCGAACTGGCAGAACTTCTGCGGGTCGAGGCCCGGGAACTCCGGCTGCAGGTGCTCCCCCACCGCGCCCGGGCACGTGCCGTCCTGCTGGGGAAACAAAAGGGCACCCATACCGCCCCTCCCCAGACCTCTCCCAGAAGCCCGAGGCGAATCCAGCGATGGCGACGAGAGTCTCCCAGGAGGCCGACAGAGGGGAGAACGGGGGAAGGTGAGCGGCATCGGTGCACTGTTCTTCTCTGATCCTCGGCCGAGCAGAGGGCCGAGAGCACCCGGAAGAGCTGCAGGAGGCAGGCGTACACCGTGAGGAGCGCCACCTGCACGGCGAACGTCGTGCAAGCCAGCAGCCACTCGGCGTTCAGCAGGCCGGGCGCCGCCAGGTAGCGCAGCGGGCCGCAGCGCGGCGGGGGCAGGTTCCAGCCGCGCCTGGCCAGCAGGATGCTGACGAACGCCAGCCCGTCCAGCGCCACGATGGCCCACAGCTCCAGCTCCACAAGGGCCTGGCGGGAGCGCGCGGAGTCTTCGAGCTCGGCCGTCAGCGCGGCCGCCAGGAGGAAGTGGACGGAGCCTCGGGTTGCCAGGGCCGCGAGCGCCCCCGCGACGCCCAGCCCGAGGGCGACCAGCGCCCCCAGCGGGAGAAAGTGGAGGTCGAAGTCCTTTGCCTCATCCGCCATCTCTCGAGCTTCATGGGCTGGCGACCGTGCCCCTCTTGAGCCAGCACTGCCTAAGCCGAAAGGGCTACGGAATGAGGAGGGCCAGGATGGGGAGGGGGGAGATGAAAGGGAGGATGTGGATGAGCTACCTTGGACCCTACGTAGAGCCCTCAAGAGGCGTCTTGAGGACCTCCAGAAGCCCTCGAGCGACTTCAGGACCCCTAGAGGCCCACGATAGGGCTTTTGTTTGAGGGAGAAGATGGGAGAGAGACATCATCCGTAACTCTGGGGCAGACATGCGGGCAAACAGTAAGGATGCCCCCTTGCTGCAAGCGCTGGTAGAGGATCACCGTGCCTGGCCATACGAGGGCCAAACGCTGGAAAGATGTGCAGCCACATGTCATGCCAGCCCCCGCCCGCGTCATCCATGACGTGTCCATATGCATCCAGCCTCCTCGCGGTGCAGGACACGGAGCCCTGAGAGGAACCTGTCCAGGACCCTGAGAGGGCCTCCCCCCCCGGGACCACTCTTCCGCCTTGAGCTGCGTGTTGGCAGCCCCGGTGCCCAGGGTCGGCCCCAACGAGGCCGAGGACGTCGCGCAAGCGTTGCGACATCGCGAAGCACCACGATCTAAACCCTAGACCCCATCTGTCCTCTGCATGTTTCAGGCCGGATGGATCTGTGATGGTCCTGGTGCCCGCGACCTGGCGAAAGCGCCCGGAGTAAAGCACACCAGCGCCCAGATCCCAGGGAACTTGACCTCCAGGACTGGTCCCCTCAGGACCGCTTTCCCTGATGGTGTTTTCTTTTTCCGTTCTTTTCGCAGGCAGGCGTGTCGCGGAGTATACTGTGCGTGGCACTTTGGGAAATGCGAGCCTTGAAATTCGAGCAACGTCCTGTGATGTGACGGCGGCTGCGTGCCTGTGCGGTGCCAGGGCGGCGGAAGCCATCGTCAACTTCGAGACTGGCTCCAGTGCGGGCAGGCAGCCTCCCAATCTTCGCAGGGGGGCGGAAGAGAAGGGGGAGAAGGAAGAGAACCATTGCGGCTGGAATCATGCTCGTGAAGGCGGCGTGGTCTCTGTCCAAGGCGGGCGTTCCCCTGCTGTTCCCTCGGAACCAGCCTGGCGAACTTGAATCTCCCTTCCCTTCCCCCTCCAATTCCATCAACCCCCATCCTCGTTCCGAATACTCAAGACTTGAGGCGCTACTGCTGACCCATGGCCGCGCGAGCCCCAATCTCCAAGCTCCCCGTTCCGAGAAGGGCCAGTCTATTGGGGATCATCCACGACCTTGTGCGAGTCAAAAAGCGCTAGCAGCAAACACTGTATCACAGTGGCGGTTTCGACCAGGACGTGAGCGAAAGCAATCTTCTTAGCTTCTTCCCCTGCCCCGCTGGCGGCGTCGAGAGCGCTATCCAGGCGAACAGTGATCACGATGTACGACACAAGCAGGACAATGCACGAGATCGTGAGAAGCAGCCTCCATACTACGCCTGCGACGTTATGCTGCTCTTTCCCCCGATGCTGGACCTCTAGAGCAGCTGTCCATCCTTCAATAAGGGCAGCGAGCGGGTCGACGATCACTTGCAATGTACACGCACCTTCCTTCTGAGGGAGCTGCACGCTCACAAGGTACATGACGCTCACCGCCGTCAGCAGTGCACAGAGGCACAGAAGCCTCCTTTTGTTCAGCGATGCGAATAATATCATGCGCCTTATTCCTACATGGCGCACTCGAAGGCAGAGTACGATCGGATATGCGACGGCCTGCACCAAGGCCATGGTACATCTGGCGTGGCACGTGCCCTGGTGCGTCAACTCATACACTGCGCAATCTTACTCATGAGACCTAGCGGGCATCAAGTACTTGACCCGCAACGCAAGGAACTCGACGACGATGAAGAATGACAGGCACATGTGGCAACGGAAGCGCTCTTTGTGTGAAAGCACTTTCCATACGGCTCTCAGAGGCGTTCCCTGCGTGGTCCGACTCAGAAGCGGCAAATAGCGGTAGCAAGAAGGTCTCGACAACGACCGCGATTTCGAGAGCCACTTGGATCAGAGCCCCAACGTCATTGTTCGCTACCTCTGGGATGTTTTGGCCAGTGATGGTCATCGCGACGAAGCTCTCTATCAATACGAGGAAGTAAAACAGAACGAGATCAGTTTGCCAGAGGCAGCGCATGGGATCATTGTCGCCAGTATTCCCCCCTCCGCATATGATGGCTCTCCCAAACTGTACTTCGAATACAGCTGCACACGCAAACAACAAGTAACAACACATATTCACAACTGGCTGGACGAAATAACCAACGTTTGTGGCGATGGCGTAGACTAGATCCGAACAAAACAAACCAAGGAGTAAAAACATCAACCTGCTCTGATGCTGGAAAGTCCTACGCATTGCATCCTGTCCGACGCTACAAACAAAGCTCATAAACAACCCGCATAATGTGAGTGGCTGCGATTGACAACCCCTAAAACCACGGGCAAATTTCCCCACTTATCTTGTACACAGTACACGTGTGTTCATCGTCCGGAAAGAAGTACTTGGTGACCAACGCCGATTGCTGGACAACAAAGAAAGCCGTCACAATCAGCCGACCTTGCCATGCCAACCCACTCCGCGCAACAACATGCGCATCCTGGATGCCATGCAGCCAATTGGGACCAACAAGTTACCGCTCCATTGAGATCACGACGGCAAATGCGCTTCTCTCTCTCTCTCTCTCTTTTTCTGCCCCCCCCTCTCTCTACATGTTCGCGTGAACGCTAGGTTGCTTCAGACAGGCACGCTGGAACCTCGAACCAAAATGGCTACGGATCCCTGGTGGTGGTTCCTGGCACGCCGTCGCCTCCCGTGGTTTTCCGCCGGCATCCGAGGCGCTGTCTGGGATCGGGCCGGGCGGCAGGGGGGGATAGCAAAGGGGGGGTTTGAGAGTCAGCTCGCGTAGCTGATTTTCCCGGCGCCGGAGGCGGCCATGTATATCGAGGAATGGGCCCCTCGGTGGGGCCGAAAGCAGCTGCATGCAGCAGACTTCGCGCCCCCCCTTTCCCAATCCTCCCCCTTCGCCTGGCCCGATGGGAGGAGGCCCCCTTCCCTCGCCTGCGCGGTGAGCCTCGCCAGCACCGCGCCGCCGACCGCGTAGGCGAGGAGCCTGCAGGGCTGCGGGCTCCGCGCCCCTTCGAGGGCCGCCGCCGTCCGTCGTGGCCGTCTTCGCGTCTCGCCGCCGCGGTCGCCGTCACCGTCGTCGTCGTCGCCGCCGCCGGAGCTGAATCCTGGGGCAACGAGAAGTTACACGTCATTCATTTCTGATCGTGCTCATTTCTAGTTGTGCTCGTTTCTAGTTGTTCCTGGCCCCCTGGTGGCCAGGAAGAGGCCCAGGACAGAACAATTAGAAATGAAAGGATCTTGGCCCCCCAAAAAGGGAAAGAACTCTCGAATACTTAGCAGTGAACCATGGGTACTGCTGCTCCTTAGACCTCTCCCGCGGTGCGTTCGGACCAGGATTTCGAGGCGAATCCAGCGGTGGCGGCGAGGGCCTCCCATGCAGGAGGCGAAAAGAGAGGAAC
>CAUYUJ010004614.1:127220-212220 GCA_963575745.1 Prorocentrum cordatum
AAGCGGGATTTTCCACCACGCCCTGGGAGGGTTCTCAGAATTCCCGGGGGGCGTGGGACACGTAAAATACACAACCCATCGTTTTTCACAATGCAGGGACAGATCTGACGAAAGCCTCGAAACGTGTAGGCCAAAGGTTAAAGTCAACTAAACGACTCTCGCTCCTCCCAGGGTGTGGAGGGTGGGGTCGAAGGCAGGCTATGGATAGGAGGGAAAGGAGAACAGAGTGAGGGAAGACGAAACCGATGTAAAACCCTGAGATCGCTTGCAGGTGGTAAAAAACACTCCTACACATCACAACGCTCAAACAATTCAGCTCGAACGGTTCAATAAGATATAGAACCTATTTTTCCGAAGTGCAGGGACAGATCTGACGAAAATCTCGAAACGTCTAGGCCAGGGGTTAACATCAAATAAGCGACTCCCACTCCTCCCCATGTTGCCCGAATTGGGAGTTCACAAAGGCAGGGCATGGGGGAGAGCTTGTTATAACCACGAGCGGCCACAGTGGAGGCTGCCATGGCTCTGACGAAGCAATGGGCAAGTTCTGGCGGATACGCGGCAGCGGGGCGAGCGCGGGCACCCCCCTCGAGCTGAAGGTGGGGCGACCAGTGCGGGAGCAGAGCCCACCTGTGCCTTTGCATCTCCTGCATAGATTACGCGCGTCGTCCTCTAGCACGTGGCTTAACATGAGGCGGGTGGGTTTCTGGCATTGAGTACGGAACTGGCATTGGTTTAATTCCACAAGGAGCACGCTGGCCCGGCGAGCGAGTGACTGCATTTCACGAGTGCGCCACAATCTCGAAGTCAGCGGATGTTCAAGGACAGCGGGAATCTTGGCCTGAAGAAAGAAGGCGAACAGCGAGCGGGCGGCACAAGCTAGCTGATCCCCGAGACTAACCTCGTCAGCATCCCGCGCCGAGAGCCTATCCCGCGGGAGGCCCCAGGGCATATCACTAGATCGAATTGTGGCAGTTCTGTCCCGGGCAATAGAGAAAGCCCGGCACGAATGAGCGAACGAGGCGGCGAGGATAAGCTTGCAGCGGCCGTCGCGTCCGATAGCTTGCGCGAAGCGGTTGTCGAGCAAATTCTGCCGCGCGGGGCCATGGTCCCAGCTTCGGGCTCTGAGTCCATGAGCCTCTACAGCTTTAGAGATGCACCTACTCCCCGCAAGCAGGTCAGCTAAATAGCGCCCCCGCAGGCCTTCAAACCGCTGGGGGCCCAACTGCCGCACGCGGCAACCGCGGCAGACGCGCCTCAGGCGGCTCTGCGGGCCTGCCAGGCCCCCTTGCCTGCTGGCGTCTGCACTGGGTGGGGCACCGGGAGGATCATCTGCAGGTGGGCCTCGCGCGCTTCGTACAGGCGCCGCCGGCCCTCGGGGCGTATTTCTTGTACCCGGCACTCAGGCGGCTATTGTGTTCGCGGCGGTGCATGCTTTTCGCCTGGGACCAGCAGCCTAGCCTCTTAACTTCCTCTGGTGTGCGATCCCGCTTGCATACCTCGATGCTCGCCCCTGAGTGGCAGAGCTGACGCGGCGTCAGCTCTCCAGCCCCGACCGCGGCCGCCGCCAGCTCCAGCTCGGCGGCCAGCTCGGGACACTTGAACGGCCAGGGAGGCTCCACGCCGCCGGCCCCGGGCAGCTGGCTGAAGGCGGGTCCGAGGCCCCTCGGGTAGCGTGAGTCGAGAAGGCACCCCTCGTCGTAGCGGTTCGTCTTGCTTGGCCGTGCCTCCCTCTGGGGGTGGGTCAGCAGGCCCCAGCAGCCCGCTTCCTGAGTCGGCTGCGCCAGGTCGCACCTCCGCGCCGCCAGCAAGGAGGGGGGGCGCGACTAGGCTGGCAACTTGTCCACGACGAACAGAGCCCTGGCCAGCATCCTCTTCTTTCTTAGGCACCGCATCACGGAGGACCGCACAGCCAAGGGGAGACCGCGTCGGGTCCGAGAGGGCGCCAGACGACGCCACGCCTGCAGTGCTCGTCGCGTCCGCGGGAGAGCGGCATCTGTTGTGCCCGAACGTCGGGGGCCGATCGACCAGAGCAGCACCCGTCTGCTCCCCCAGGCTTGCCTGCTCCTCCTCCAGGTGCACGGCGGTGAAATAGTCGCACTGGTGGCAGTCCAAGTTCTCGTCCGCGAGGATCGTCGCATTGGCGTCGCTCAGGCCGGAGTGCGAGTAGAACCTGTCGGGGTACTTGCCATGGCGGGCTTGTGTCCTGGCCGTCGCTGCCAGGCGCTCCAGCAGCGTCGGCCCCCCCCCCCGCCGACGCCATGATGAGGTCGGCGCACAGGGTCGCCCGTCGGCGGCGGCGGCGGGCCTGGGGGGGCGGGGTCACCGCCGCGAGGCTGTCGCAGCCTCCACCGGGCTGTCGGAGGCGCTCGAGTCGTCATCGGCCGCGGCGCCCCCCGCGTTGCCTCCAGCGGCGACCGCTTCGGCGTAGTCCTCCAGCGTCGCGAGCGGCGGCGGCGGAGGGCCCGTCCCCCCGGCGCGGCGCGCCTTCACCCGCCTCGCCGTCAGCTCGGGCGTCGGCGGGGTGAGGGCTCGCGCGGCCCTGCGGCCGACGTGTCTCGGGGCCTCGCCCGGCCTCGCTGCCGCCGCGGCGGCCCCGCCTGCGCCGGGGGCCCCGTCACCTGGTGCTTCCGCGTCGCCCGGCCGGTCAGCGGGAGGGCTTGCGTCGCCAGCGCGCGCCCGCTGGACGAAAACACCCTCGAGGCCCGAGCTGCCCGGGGCCCCCGCGACGCGTCCAAGGCGGGCCCGCCCCCTGCCGGAGTCGCGCGGGCCGTCGGCGCCTTCAGCGCGCAGGGGCGTCGCATCGAGGTCGCGTTCCTTTCGGGCGGATGCGAGGGCCGAAACGGACTGGCCCGGGCCCAAAAGGCCGCGGACACAGGAGAGGGGGGATTGACGTAAACCACGCTGTTGGTCCAAGACATCGGTAAATAAATTTTTAGAAGAAAAATCGGAGTGATCACGGCCCCCAGCATCGCTCTGGTTGAACTCCGAGGGGGCCCAGCGAAAACGCGGGGCGATCCCGAGGGCCAAGGCGCAAGCATTGAAGCAACGGATTTGCACTGCGAGCTTGAAACCGTGTTCGAGATCGTGAGAAGGCAAAGACCACGGCCATATTTTCTGACAAAAACAACTGTCTAACACAGACGGGATCTCGCCAGGCGCCGGATAACTTGCACCAGGACACGGGGCTCAAGGATCAGGACACCCCTCAGAATAAGCCCAAGTCCCCATCCGGGCGGTTTGCCAGGCGGAGCCTCGGAAAAGCGGCCAAGGGACCTCGGGGAAATCCGCCGCCGCCTCCCAGACGTCACCGAGCCCGCGCTCGAGGCGGTTAACGGGGTCATCCTCCTGCAGATCCTGCTCGAACAATCGGCTTCTCCAGGCCCCGCTCTCGTCGCGGAAGAGGCGGGCAGAGGCGCGGGCCGAGGCGCGGGCGGAGCGGGGGCCGACGCGACGGAACTGAGACCGCGCCCTGCGCCAGATGCGAGAGCCGGGCCACCGTGGGCAGGGCGCGCCGGATCCGGGCCGCGCGGGCGGCCGGCTCCGTGCACGGAGCGGAGCAACGTCGCGAACATGTCGATAGCCCGCCCGGGCTCCAGCCGCAGAGGCGGCCGGGGCGGCGGCGGCGCCCCAGCCGCTCCGTCGGAGGCCAGGCGCGGCAGACCGCCGTGGGCCGCCTCGTCGGGGGGGCGCAGAGGGCCGCCGCGGGCCGCCCCGTCGACCGCTGCGAGGTCGTCCGTGGACACTTGCAGCCGAAGCGGCCCAGGATGGCCGTTCAGGCGCGTCGGCGACGCCATACCGTTGTGGGCACCCTCCTCCGCGTCGCCGCTGTCGCCCCCGCCGCCGGCAATGACCACGTTGCAGGCGGCGTCCGCGATGGCGACCACGACGCCCACGTCCTCGGCGGGAGGCGGCAGCGGCAAGAGGTCGTCGGCTTCTGTCGGCGCGGGGCCGTCGCCGTGGCCACTCTGCTCCGACCCCAGAGAGCAGGGGCCGCGGCTGGATGGGAGGCCCACGAGGTGCGGGTTCGCCGTGCCGCGCTGGAAGCACTCGAGCCCCGCGCGATTCGGAACCAGGCAACCCTGGCAGGTCCAGGACGTGGGCGCCTCGTCGTCCCAGGCCGGCTCCGAGATCTCGCCAGACCCCTTTGTCCCGCCACGCACCTAGCGCGTCGCGTTCACGATCGCGCCATCCATGACGCCCTGGGCACGAAGGCTGGCCCCAGTGTGCAGCAGCACCGATGTCCAAGAACGACGTCCCCGATGTCCGTGGAGCTGAAACACGCCATGAAGCGCCGCAACGGCGCGGCGCTACCGTCGAGGTCCACGTCCACTGGCAACAGGTCCACGGGCGTCTCGAAGAAGTTACGCACGTGCACAGTCGCGTCCTCGTCCGTCGACTCGCCGCCCCCAGACGTCGTCTCTGACGGTGCCTCTCTGACGGTCTCGGCACGGATGCTGCAGCGACCGAGGTGAGTGTTGCGGTCGGCGCCAGCGTCGGTGCTATGCCCACGGCCGACGCGCCCTCGAGGCCGCGGCGGGCGGCGGGAGTCGCCTAGCCGGCCAGCCCCACGAGCCAGTCGAACTGGGTCTCGTCAAGCCTGGTGGACGCCGGGCGCGGGCCAGCCCACCGGATCTCGAGGCAGAGCGGCGCCCCCTCCTCGCTCCAGCGGCTGGTCCAGAGACCATGCGCGCCGGCACCCGACACGGACCCGCGGTCCCCTGGGGCAGGGCTGCCGCGGCCACGGCCGCCGAAGGTTGGAGGCCTACAAATTGGCACCAACACCACCACAAGGGGTTGCCTCCACAGGGGGAAGATGATCCTAGATTTCTGGTGGTAAATTTCGGTCACCCTGGCAGCCATAATCTTACCACCATCACCGAGATCGGGATCGTCTTCCCTCGGTGGAGGCACACCACCGATCTTGGTGTTGGTGTCAACCTCCAGGTCTGCGAGAAGGCGCCGTGGCGCATGGCGCAAGCGAAGTCGGAGAGCGCGGTTCCCGAGTGCGCCTCATGCTGGCCGGCGCGCCGCCAAACGCACATAAGCCCCCGATAATTACGAAATATTCGCGCCCTCGAAGCCATACGCCGCTTGAACATCATGCAATATTCGCAGTTGTGCAATATTCCGCAGTTTATGAAGTCCCGACATTGCTACTCGTCAGCGCCCAGACATCCCAACACAGCTCTGACAAGTCCCATTCTAAGAAGAAAGGGGGCCGGCGGCATGGAGGCGAAGCCTTTACGGATATACATGTGTGTAAATGTGTGTTTAGATACATGCATACTGGTGTATCTATACACATATACATGAACACGCACATATACATGCATGTATAATGCACAAATACATGCATACCTGCATACATACATATGTTTATGTCAAATACGGTAAGGGCATTGGATCAGGAACCCTTGGATAAGGAATCCAGGGTCTGGAAACCACTAGATCCCCACCCGTGATTTTCCCATGGGAAGAACCGCCGCCCTCATCAGAGAAGGGATCCCCCGGGGTCTGAAGCCTCCTGGGCACATTCCTTATAACCAACGCCCCCACCGAATTCGGGTATCTGTATACATATATATACACATTATAAATGTTTACACATGTGTATATATACATATATCTATACATACATGTAGAGACTTACGTGTTGATATATATATATATACATGAATATATATATATATATGAGAGAGAGAGAGAGAGAGAGAGAGAGAGAGAAAGAGAGAAAGAGAGAGAGAGAAAGAGAGAGCGTGATCCACCGCCGCTTTACTGTGGAAAATTGCCCCCCTCTTCCTCCGGAGCCCGGGTTCCCCCCCCCCCCCTTCCAAAAATCCCCCCCCCCACCCTGCTGGAACCCCCCCCCCCCCCCCCTCCCCTTCCCCCGCAAAACCCCCCTCCCCTAACCCCTCCCCCCCCCCCCCCCTCGAAAACCGAGGGGGGTCACTACTGGTTCGAACCCCCCCCCCTCCCCCTCGAAAGCCGGGGGGGTCACTACCGGTTCAACCCCCCCCCCCTTGAAAACCGGAGGGGGGTCACTACGGTTCGAACCCCTCCCCACCCCCCCACTCACCGCCAGCAAACGACTCCCGGTCCCTACCACCGTCCGCACCACATCCCCCACTGTTGTTCCCAGCACCACTGTCCTCACCACCACTGTCCCCACTGGTTCCACCACCGTCCCTACTGTCCCCACCAGTGCCCCCACCACTGTCGCACTGTCCCCACTGTCCCCACCACTGTTCCCACCACGGTTCCACTCTCCCCACTGTCTCCACGGCCCCAACCACTGCCCGACTATCCCCACTGTCCCCACTGTCCCACTCCTCCGCTGTCCCACTGAGCTGTCCCACTGTTCCCACCACTGTCCCCACTGTCCCCACCACTGTCCCCACTGTACCTCTGTCCCATTGTCCCACCGCCGTCCTCGCCACCGCCTTCACCACTGTCCCCACCACCACTGTACCCTCCACTGTCCCACTGTTTCCACCTCATTCCCACTGTCCCCACACCACTGTCCCCACCACCACCGTCCCCACCACTGTCCACTGTCCCCACTGTTCCCACCATTGTCCTCACCACTGTCCCCACCACCACCGTCCCCACCACTGTCCCACTGTCCCCACCACTGTCCCGCTGTCCCCTCACCACTGTCCCCCTCACCACCACCGTCCCCACCACTGTCCGCACCCCCACTCGCCCACTCGGTTTTCGAGGGGGGGGGATTAGAACCGGTAGTGACCCCCCCCGGCTTTCGAGGGGGGGGGGGTTCGAACCGGTAGTGACCCCCCCCCCTTTTCATGATGAACTGGGGGGGGGGAGGGGTTCGAACCGGTAGTGACCCCCCCCGGTTTTCCGGAAGGGGGGGGGGAGGGGTTCGAACCGGTAGTGACCCCCCCGGTTTTCCGCCAGCAGCGGTAGAACACGCTCTTTCACTTTCACACACACACACTCACACACACATATATTTATATGTATATATATATACATATATATATATATATATATATACATAAGCATGCGTATACCTGTAAAGGGCGAGAGGGCCTGAGGCCGCAGCCTCTCCCCCCGGAACCGAGAGAGACAGAAAGAGAGAGACAGAGAGAGAGAGAGAGAGAATAACAAAAACAGAACAGAGGGCCACGACGGGACCCTGACGTCGGGCGCCTCGGACACCAGAGTCGGGGCGGGCGGTGTGCCGCCCTGTGTGGCCTCGGGAGGCGGGCCTCTGGCCTCGGGGCTGTCAGGACCTATTGAGCAGGGACCGACAGCACCTGTTGAGCAGGGACCGACCGTCACGGCATTCTTATAGTCCTACCACGAAATGCTCTTAGAACCCGAAACTGTTCGAATAACAAAAAACAATGGATGTTCTTAGAACGTAACCCCGATGTGCTAAAACA
This sequence comes from Prorocentrum cordatum, assembly GCA_963575745.1. NCBI lineage: Eukaryota > Dinophyceae > Prorocentrales > Prorocentraceae > Prorocentrum > Prorocentrum cordatum. Next base: position 134,630 of record CAUYUJ010004614.1, read on the forward strand.
AGACAGACTCCGCCAGACGTGTCCGAAGAACAGTTCGTGGAAACCACAAGCGGCTCTTAGACCATTGCTTGGTAATGCTAGAGGCACGCCAGGGCGCTTCGCCACTGCTGGAGCCGTACGCCCGGGGAGAGACGGAGAAGCCGTGCGCGTCAGAGGTGCGCCTGCGCAGAGGCGGAGAAGCGAGCGCCGCTGCCAGCGGCGCTGCTGGGACACAGCGGGGCGCGCGGCTCCCCGAGCGCTGCGACGCAGGGAACCAGAGCCCTGCGGACCTGGCTCGGCCGCCGGGGCCCTTTGTGGAGCTCGGGGCCCTGCTGGAACTCCAGGCCCCCGCCGTCGCGACTCCTGCACGGCGTCGACCCCCCCCCCGAGGTCTGGACCCCTTTCCCCGAGAGTGGCTTCTCACCCCGAGCCGAGTCTCGACGGTTCCGAGGCCCTGTCAGGGCTCCCAGCTGCAGCCGAAAGCAGCAACAAAAAACCTCCCGTCGTGGTTTCTTCACATCGCAAAGGGTGTCTGGGCCTCGGGGGACAGGCCAAGGGGGAGGGAGGCCGAGACCTCCCCTGGGACCGCGCCTCCCTCAAAAAAACACCACCACGTCGGAGGTCGTGGCCACACCCCGCGCCCCAAGCCTGGAGCTCTCCTCTACAACTCTCGATTTTCCCGGGCCTGGAAGGCCCGATGTGAGACGGAGCCAGGACGAGCATAAAATCGGGTGAGGATGAATCGAGAATCTCTGAGACCTGGCGGCTCTGGAGGACGTCTCGGGCGCCGCAGCCTTCTCAGAGCGTTCCAGAATCTGAGAGCGTTCTGAAACGCTGTGGAACGGATTTTTCCGCGTCCTGGCCCCGTCCAGCGATGCCCGCCATCGCTCGGACGTCCACTCCCTCTGCATGTTCCACTTTCGCGCGCTTTTCTCGCGAGGTGATCCAGGGATGCTCCTCGACGGTCCCTGGCAAGAGGAATGCCCAGGACACGGCCGAGCCCCGAGCTCGCCAAGAACCGGCGCCGGGCGCGCCCGCGCCGGGCAGCGCGACGGCCCTGGCCCGCGGGGGCGGCCTCACTTGACCAGCTTGTAGAGCGCGTCCTGGGCCGCGGCGCAGATGCCCGCGGCAGGGCCGCGTCGTGACGTCGCCGGCGCTGGCTTATGACACCGCGTGGACCGTTCGCGCTCGAACGAGCGGCGGACTTTCGATCGCCAGATCCTTCCATACTGGCTGGTTCTGGGCCGCTGGCGGTGTTCAACGGTGAGCGCTCGCGCTGGGGTCGCCGCCGCGACGACACGACACGAACCTGCGGAAAACCACAAGCCACGAGGCCCGAGATTACTTCAGCAGTCCGCGTGCGGTGTTCGGCTGCAACGCAAGAGTGACACCATGGGCAAGAATAGCGCTCGGTGCGCGGCTCGCCAGCTGCTGCCTGCGATGCGATATCATCGGCCTGCGTGCTCGAGCTTGGCCCCCCCGCGCCCCCCAAGAGCCGCGCGCAAAAGGCCACTCCAGCGAAGGTAGAAGAAGACACAAGCGCTTAACAAAGACTTTGGAGGTCCGTGCGGAGCGCGGAGCGCACCAGGGCTGGCGCCACAGGCGCCGCCACGGGGGCCCAGAGCAGATCCAAGAAGTCCTCGCAGACCTCCGAAAGTTTGGATCACAGCTGTCTTCTCCTTCTGCGAGAAGGGTCACTCTCATGCGTCGGAGTGGCCGAGGTGTGGAAGACTTTCCCCCTCGTCACTGCGCCCGCACGGGATCCGCCGGGAGGCGAGGCTCCTGCTCCCTCCCTGTCTTCCTTCCCTCTGCCTCAGCAGCGGCATTGTGCCTGGGGTCACGGCAATGCTTGGCGGCGAGCGAAGGGGGAAAGTGAGAAGGAGAAGGCCTTCTCTGAAGGCGGCGGGACCTCTCAGAAACCCTCGCGCCTTCTGAGCAGTTTTTTCTGTCTTCCGGGAGAGCTCCGAAAACTTCTCAGAAGGCCAGAGGGACTCCCAAACCTTCTGCGAATGCCTTCTCCTTCTCCCTCCCCCCCCCCGCTCGCCGCCTGAATCCCTCCCCCCCTCGGCAGCGTCGACGCACCGCACACCCCTTTTGGTGCCCTGGCCTCCGGTGCCCGCGGCTGCCTGTGCACTCCTCGTTCGGGCGTTCGCGGGACCGGGTCTGGTGGGACCTGGTCTAGCGATGTGCACAGGGGGGGGCCCCCCCCCACCCCGTTCCACTACATAGCCAGACCTGCCGTCACCCGAAGACACCAGCTGCGGCAGGCCTGGGTTTGGGACTCCAGTCCATAGTTTGGGCTTCGGGGCCCCATCACTAGCCAGCTCCCCTTACACTGGGGCCCTCGCTATGCCCGGCTCGTTGCGAAGACTCTCTTCGACTGAGGCCTCCTCCCGCGTTCCCCCTCCTTGTTCCTCCCCCTCTCGACGGCGAGCTCGGGGGGGAAGTGAGAAGGGGCGGGCCTTCTCAGAAGGCTCGGAAGTCCTCCGGCCTTCCGCTGCCGCCTCCAGCTTCCCGAACGCCTTGGCGTCCGCCCTCGCTGCTGGCAAACAAAAGGTCGCGCCTCGCGCCTCGCGGCCTGGGCTGGGCCGCGCTCGGTGCTCTCGCGGCGGTGCGTGGCGCGACATCGGGCGACCTTGGCTCCTTGGGCCGCAGAGCGCGTGCGTGCGAACAGGAGGAGCGCCAAAGAAGGCACAGAGGCGCCTCTCTGGCCACCGCGAGCCTCGCCCACGAACGCCGACCCGGACCGAAGGAACGGCCAGACAGCCAGAGCCCCTCCTGAGCCCGAAGGGGTCCTTGCCTCCAGCGTCTCGACTGCAGCCTCTGCCTCGGGACCCTCCCCCCTCCAGAGGGGCTGCACAACGGACGCGCCCGGGGCCCGCAGCGCAGACAGCGACCACCTCGGCGTACCTCTCCACCCGGCCCCCCTCCCTCCTCCCTCATTCCTCCTCCGCCTCCTCCTCCTACCTCCTCCTCCTCCTCCTGCTCCTCCTCCTGCTCCTCCTCCTCCTGCTCCTCCTCCTCCTGCTCCTCCTGCTCCTCCTCCTTCTCCTCTTCCATCCTTTTCCTTACAATTATCTCCTCCCTTTCGCATCCCGAGGCCGATCGAAAGGTCGGGCCAGGCGTTTCGCCTGCGACTTCCTATTGTTGCAAGAGTTTCACGGCTCGATGGCGGATTGTTTTCAAAAAGTGGCTCTCGCCTTAGCGCCGCGCGCATTCGTTAAAACAAATGGCAAGAGCTTCGCGGATTGAGGGCGGGTGGTTTTCAACGTGTGGCTCTCGCCTCAGCGCCGTGCAAATTCCTTTGGAAGAGTTTCACATATTGAAGGCGCGCCGTATTCTAAACGTGGCTCTCGCATTAGCGCCGCAGACATTCATTAAACATATATGCAAGAGTTTCACGGATTGAGGGGGGGGGCGTTTTCAAAATGTGGCTCTCGCCTTAGCGCCGCGCACTAAACAATTTGACTACTTTCAGGGGCTCTCATGGTTAACATGGTTAACATACAAGAATCAATGTTTGGAGCGATTCAGGATTTCCAGGGCACATGAGTTAGTCTGATTCGCGGTGCTGAAAACCCAGGAATGTTGGTCTGGGACGGCTCAGGATCGCCAACACGTAACAGTCAGGTTAGCTCTTGGTGTTGAAATTCCAAGAATGGTGTTTTGGCACGCTTCAAGACGTTCACACGATTGCCCCCCAACGTGGCAATCCACTCGGTGGAATTGACCCCTGCAAGGGGCCTGTGCAGAGGGATCTTGGAGGAAGGGTGTATTCCAGCATCGCTGATGGGTCTTGGGTCTCCTCCTCCTCCTCCTCCTCATCATCCTCCTTCTCCTCCTCGTCTGCTCCTCCTCCCCCCGCTCCTCCCCCCCCTCCTCCTTCTCCTCCTCGGGTGTTCCTGTGATCCTGTGGCGTAGCAGTCCAGCCTCCAAGGGCCGCCCCCCCACTCCCCCTTCCCCCTCCTGCAATTCCCTCGTTCGCTCGCTCACCAACCTTCATCCTCCCGTTGGGGCGTCGAGGCGCGCTTCCTGCCCTTCCATGCCCCTTCCCCTGCCCCTCGTTTCCCTCCTCCTCGTTCCCCTCCTGCTCCTCTTTCCTCCTCTTCTCCTCCTCTTCTCCTCCTCCTCCTCCTCCTCCTCCTCATCCTCCTCCTCCTCCCCCTCCTCTTCCTCCTCCCCCCCTCCTCCTCTTCCTCCTCCTTCCCTCTGCTCCCCCATAGTACTGCCTGTGTTCTTCCTCCCTCCTCCACCCTCCTCCACCCTCCTCCACTTCCTCCTCCTCCTCCTCCTCCTCCTCCTCCTCCTCTGCTCTCCTCCTCCCTCCTCCTCCCTCCTCCTCCTCCTCCTCCCTCCTCTCCTCCCTCCTCCTCCCTCCTCCTCCCCCTCCCCCTCCTCCTCCCCTCCTCCTCCTCCTCCTCCTCCTCCTCCTCCTCCTCCTCCTCCTCCTGCTCCCTCCCCCTCCCTCTTCCCTCCTGCCCCCTCCAAGGGGGGCATGCGCGCCGAGATGCTCCTGCGGGGGCATGTTCTTGCCGAGGGGGTCCTGGTGCCTGTTGGAGGAGGAGGAGGAGGAGGCGGAGGAGGAGGAGGAGGAGGCGGAAGACGAGAAGAAGGAGGAGGAAGAGGAGGAAGAGGAGGAAGAGGAGGAGGAGGAGGAGGATGAGGAGGAGGAGGAGGAGGCGCAGGACTGGGAGGCCTCAGTTGCTCGACGAGCTCGTAGCCGTAGCTGTGCAGGTTGTCGTCGATCGACTTGAGCTCCTCGCCCGCGGGCCTCCCCCCCTCCAACTCCAACTTCCCAGGACGTGGGGACGGAGGGAGAGCACGCCTCGCCCGCAGACCTCCTCCCCCTGCAGCCTCCTTCCAAGATGTGGAAGCGGAGGGAGGGAGATCAACGACATGGACGGAGGGGGGGGACATGCAATAGGAGGATGATCTGGAGGGGATGGCGGGAGAGGAAGCGAGAGGAACGAGGAGGAGGAGCAGCAGGAGGGGGAGGGAGCGGGGAGAGGGACGGCGAGGCAAGGGGGATGGTGTTGGGCAGGCACTGCGTGGGGGAGAGAGAGGGGGGGCGCAGGGAGAGACCAGGGGGGCGATGACTGTCAGCGGGGGGGGGGAAGCGGAGGGGGGGCGAAGACTGACAGTGGGCTGGTGCTCTTTCCTCCGACGGCCTGCTTCCCTGGACGGCGACTGCCGCGAGGACCCCCTGCCTTGCCAGGAGCGGAGCCACGCGCGGGCCAGCTCCCAGGGGCGCACGCCGTGCGTGGCCCACGACTGCGCACGTGTGGCTCAACCTGCGGCGGATCCTGGACCAGGGTCAGATGTCGTCGAGCGCGTGTCGCGCGAAGCTTGCGGCGCACCCTGTCGCACGGCGTGCGGGACTCGGAGCGGCGCGCGCAGGCCATGGTTTTAATCCGTGGGGCCATCGGATAGCGCGAGTGATGGCGGCGGATTCTGGTAGAACAAGAGACTGGCGTGATGGCGGCGGATTCTGGTAGAACAAGGTGCACACGATAGCATCGACGCTGCTCTGCCGGAGACTGGCGTGGTGGCAGCATGTGGTCAGCCCCGCCTTCGAGGACCGAGGTGACAACCCAGAGACGTTTTACGATCCCACTCGCGCCCTCAGGGCCGCCCTGTTTGGCCGATTATGTTTCGAGGCAGCAACGTTCCACGAGCCGTCTGAGAGGATGACGCTGCTGCTCCAGGATCTTACGGCATTATGGGGTACGATGTCATCGGCTGCCCAAGCTTCTACCCGCATCGAGTTCCACTTGCAAGACGGCGGTCCCCAGCTCTCCCCGGAGTGGTTGAAATGGCTTACAAACGTCCCGAAAATCTGTTTCAAGGCTGTACTTTCCTTCGCTGCGGAATCTGATGCGCGCGGTGATGGTGCAGACACTGCTCAACAGCCCTTACTTACGTGCCCGGAGTGCGGCCGGCAGTGCCGCGGAGCTAAAGGATTAGACATTCACCGGAGGAAGGCGCACGGAGTGGTAGCTAACCCTGCGTCCATCGACATTGAGTTCGTTCGCACAAAAACGTGTCCTCACTGTTCCCGTACGTTCGCCCGTGTGGATAGCCTCGTCAAGCATATCCGTATGCAGCGCTGCCCGGCATTAACTGGAAGCCACCATCTTGTTCAACCACACGTCGTGGGCACACGTAGCCAGCATGTTCAATCACATGTGCACGCAGAGGGCCAGCATGTTAACCCACAGGGGCATGTCGAAGATCGATGTCCTGCCGTTCCGGGGCGCATCTCGGCTCGAGATCCGTCTCGCGCGCTCGCCCGCGCCCGTCCTGCAGGTTCTGCGGCGTTGAACGTCGTCGGTGATCATGTTCGCCCCGATCGGCTCCCAGGCGAGTCAGGGCCAGGGAACCCGGAGGCCGCGGGAGGGGGCCGCGGCCGAGGCAGCGGGGGAAGACGGGACCGCGGTCGGCCCAGGGGGCGTGCGCAAGCTGGACAAATTGTTCGCCAAGTTACTCCTTCAGCACGAGACGAACTTCAACGCGAACTCCAGGGAGGACAACTTCACGCTGACCATGGCAGCGGACGACCCGGTGCAAGTGGCGCTGGCGACCTCAGAGGACAGCTACAACAGGAAGGGGAAGCAGGCGAGGGAGGAGGCGGAGGAGGGGGAGTACAAAGGCCACCCGGACGGGAAGAAGCCAGACTTCCTCCTCAGGGCCGTCATCTTCAGGATCACCGAGGCCGCGGAGGCGAAGTCCCAAGAGGTAAAGGCCGCGGCCGGCTGCGGGGCGATGGCGCAGCAGGCCGCCGCGGCGCTCGACACCCTGGCCAAGTACAAAGCGATCGCACAGAACCCCCAGGCGAGGGTCGTGGCGACGAGGTGTTTCCACGTGACCGTGAAGCCGAGCGACGGCGGGATGGACGAAGAGAAGGAGGACGACGTCCGGTGGATTTTCGCGATGAATTCGCAACGCGAGCTGAAGGACGCTCTCGAGACGCTCCGGGTCAACGGGTGCCTGGCCGCGGCACGCTTGAATCTTGGCTACGACCACGGCCCCAAGAGCGGCGTCGCCAAGGAGATCGAGACGACAGTCTTCCGGCGGAAGGGGGCCAAGGGCGATTCGAAGAAGAAGGCTAAGAAGAGGTGAGCAGGACTGCCGACGGGGACTCGCACGTTGTATCACAAAGTGCATGGTCAAGGGAAGGTTCCCTTCGAAGCTGGGGGGGGGGCCTCACTCATCCAGAGGGGTGGTGAGCCGCCCTCACAGAGCCGCCTTCGCAGAGGCGGAGGCGCGTGTGGACGGGATTGACGGGGTTGCCGGAGCCTGGAAGAAAGTGATGGCTGCCGCAGTCGTGTGCCTTCTATGCACGTCTCTGTGTGCCCGAAATTTGTATTCTCCAATCATTCAGTATGATAGCGCCGGTACTCGGTAGAACACGCGGGCCCAAACACGAGATCTCCAGACGATGATGGGGGATAGTGTCGCGAACAAAAAAAGAACAAGAGACTGTACAACATTGAGCGCCTTGGCTGACAGCTATTCGGTGGCGCTTGAACGAGTCGCACGTGTTCTGAGTTGCTGGTGGGACCTGGACAGAGCCTGCCAAGACGTAACTCGGTCGGGCGGGCTGCGGCGAAACCGATACCACGATTCGTGGCGCCACCCGTGCTGCAACCTGCCGTGTCGAGAGTACGGCCGCGCCGCGCCGTGTCCCTGCGCGTGCTGCGTGGGGTACCTTTCCTTGGTTTCGGGTGTTCATTAACAGAGGGGCACTGCTGTTAGCGCAATGGATAAGGAACCACTGGCTGAGGAGTCGGGTCTGGAAGCCGGTGGAGCACCAACTGCGGCTTGGCCATGGATATCACCGCCGCCCTCAGCATCAGATAAGGAATCGCCCAGGGCCTGACGCCTCTTGGGCACATTCCTTCACGAACGACCCCGCCGCAGGCGCGTGGTACAGAAACGCGCGCCTGGTACACCTTGAAAGCCATGCAGGACCCCTTTCGGGCCACTGTCCTGCAGTCCTCAATCCCCCACGTTTATTGCCTCCCCTGGGGAGGCCGGATGGGCGAGAAGCAACACCCCATCGTCGTCGGGGCTCAGGTCAACAGAGACGCCGTCCGCGCCGACGGCGGGGCCCACCAGGCGTACGTGCGAAAGCCCGTGCCGGCATCTGAGCTCGCACCGCCAATGCCAGCCGTCGCACCAGCGACTGGCACCGACAAGGCCCACGCTCACCCTGGGGCTTGGCCGCGGCAACGGGTGCGCCTTCGCAAGCACCGCAAGCAATGACGCGGACGGCAGCCACCCGTCGGCTTCCCTCTCCCCGCTATCCTGGAGGTGACGCTTAGGAGGCCCCGCATGAGCTCATCGGCACGACCCCTCACGAGCTGCTGACTGGGAGAGCGTGTGAGAAAGACCCTGCAGCACGACACCATCGCGCACAACGACGTCGAGTAGTAAGACGAGCTTCAGCCCCAACATATTTACACCCACGAGTGAGACGGACACCAGGGAACGCGACGGAGTTGAGCACCACTGTGTCGGACATCACGACAGGATACAGCACAAACAGCCCCACTACGAGGGAGACGAGCAGTGCGACGAGCACCACGTCTTCGAGCAGTGCGTCAGGGACCACCGCCTCGTCTCTGAGCAGCACGACGGCATCGCCGACCATCACGGCCTGGACCTTCACGCCCAGGACCATCGTGACACCGTGTACACGAAGCAATCGAGCAATACGACGTGGAATACGACAGGATAGAGCTCCAGCCTGTTCACCCCTATGCGCAAAGAGTGAGACGAGCGGTGCATCGAACACCACGTATTTCAACAACGCGCCTTCGACCAATACCTCGATTCTGGGCAACGCGACCGGGTAGAGTACCGCGCTGCTGGGCAGCATGACTGGGCCCTGCATAATCACGTCTCTCAACATCACGTCTGTCACCAGCACCTCGGCTCTGAGCAGCGCGAGGAGGTGGAGCACCACAGCGTCGAACATAGCAAGACGGGAGCCAGCACCCACGCCCTCACTTACACGAGTGTGATGAACAGCGCAATGAGCTCCATGGCCAGCGCGCCAGCAGCCTCACACTCATGACGGCGACGACCAGTGCTTTGAGCAGCATGTCCACCAGCAACACCTGCGCGACCAGCACTGGGACACCGTGCGGCACGACGGAGTCGAGCACGACCACGACGTGAAGTGCCACGGGATCCAGCATCAGCAGCCCCACACCGGGTGGGACGAGCATGACCGCCTAAACCGGCGCCTGGACGAGCGCCCTCTTCAAGCGGTCGCCTGGGCGAGCCCGGCGGCACCTGCCTCGAACTCACCGCGCTGGATAAGGCACAAGGCTATGACGCCTCTGAAGGTGGGGGGCCACAGGAAACCCGCCCCAGGCACCGGGCCGTCTACAAGCAGCAAGATGTAAGCGAGCATCATAGCGTTGAGCTGTACGACCGGATCCATCACTAGTTGCCTCCCATCTGCGAGAGAGACGAACAGTGCTACGTGCATCACGCCTACTACTAGCGCATCTGGGGGCAGCACCATGATAACGAACAACAGGACGGTGACGTACCCTCCTGGGCGGTTCTGGCCACGCCGCGCCTTTGAAGGGGTCCCTCAGGCTTGCCCAGGCGGCTCGGCGGAAGAGTGGAGGTGGCGCCTGCACGACAACGCGACCTCCCAGTACGCACTGGCGGCATCACGGCGTGCACCGCGACGCACTCGCGCACCACGCCAAGCACCACGGTGTCCACCACTATGCCTCTCCGCTACGATGAAGCGGACGAGCACGACCCGCAGCACCACGGGTAGCACGACGGGGTCGGTTCCGCCTGGGCGGATCTGGCCACGCCGCCCTTGGAGAGGTCTCCCAGGCTTGTCCAGGCGGCCGTTGGGAGGCCTCCAACGGAACCCCTGCCAGGGCGACAGGGGGTGAGGCTGCCCCCCGGGCGCCGCGAACCCTTGGCTCACCCCCCCCCTGGCGACGTCTGCGACCTTGCGTTCCCGCGCCGTGCGGAGGACAGCTGAGCTCCTCGCGGCGGCCCCCGGGGGCTTGACGGAGGAGTGGAAGTGGGGACGGCACGGCAACGCAACCTCCCCCACGATGTTCGGGCAGAATCGCGGCGTTCACCGCGACGCACTCGCGTACCAAACTTCACACCACGGGACGGAGCGCTGGGCAGTGCGACAGAACAACGCGCTGTGCATCACGACGCAAAACGTGCGATGGGACTACAGTAGACGCCTCTGGAGGCGGGGGGCCACCAGGACCCCTCACCAGGTGCCAGGCCGCCTACCACGCATGTCCCATGGGGGCTCGGCCACGCGGCAAGCAGTTCAGCCCCCGCCGTCCCGCCCACGCCCCCCCCGCGTGTTCGAAGGCACCAGGCGATGAAGCCTCTGGAGGCGGATGGCCACCAAGACCCCGCCCCCGTCGCCAGGCCGCCACCAGAGAGCTGCGGCACCGCCGGCGCGAGCACGCTGAGCACCCCGAGGGCGTGCGCGGGCAAAGGGCTCGGCACGTCGCGCAGTGCGACTGGACTTCACGACGCGCACCATGACGGCGGGAGTGTGACGGGACGCGGGGAGCCACCAGGAACCTCCTCCTCCTCCTCCTCCTCCTCCTCCTCCTCCTCTTCCTGTTCCTCCTCCTCCTCCTACTCCTCCTCCTCTTCCTGTTCCTCCTCTTCCTCCTCCTCCTCCTCCTCCTCCTCCTCCTCCTCGTCCTTCTCCTCCTCTTCCTCTTCCTCCTCCTCCTCCTCCTCCTCCTCCTCCTCCTCCTCCTCCCGCCCCAGGCGTCAGGCCGACCACCTCGCAAGCTACACGTGGGAACGACCGCCCAGAACGCAACTCCCCCACCGTCTCTCCCCAGCCCTCCCCGCCGCCTGGTCCGCACAAGGCGACTCCGCCTCTGCATGTGGGCGACCACCAGGTCCCCGCCCAGGAGCCTAGCGACCGTTGTGAGCGCACGTGTGGGGCTGGCGACGAGTCGCGAACCTGGCCCCCCCGGGTGGGTCAGCACCAGCGCCCAAGCTCGGCAGGCTGGCAAGTGCTGCTGCTCACGCAGGCCCTCAACGCAACCTGCTTGGACAGGACGACCGTGTGAGCCTAAAACCAAGGCGGCCCGCCCACCCACCACCAGAGGTGGATAAGGCGGTCAAAAACCTGCGCAATTCACGCATAGGCGGCCCAACCACCCGCCACCAGGCGCGGTTGGCACGGCCAGCATTGCCAGCCCATAGGTTACGCAACCAGGGTGAAGGCACCGCGACCTCACAGCCCTGGTATCATCTACCAGGGTGAAAGTGTCCGACTGAAGCCAGTACATGCCACCGTGCGTAGTCGTGCCATGGAACGCCGCACGGCCTCCAGTACTCGGTCGACCCCGACCGAGGGATTGCTTGCACTACCAACGCCACGACGCTGCATCAAATTGCTAACAGACTTGGCCATAAGTTGCGTAGCGCCCAGGAACCGTCAGGACTCCGTCATGACAGACCCCAAAGCACAGCTCGCCTGGATCGGCCTTCATCAGGCCCGATCGCCGCATCGTGGCCTCCCCCCAGGCAAGCCAACAGGCGTGCGTCGATGCTCAAAGCTAGCACACCCGTGCTTGCCTCTCCATGTTCTGCGTGTGCTGAGTGCTGAGTGAGCGGCTGCCAACTGTTCCGTAACCCTAGCGCTGGGCCGCCTCAGGGGCTACCCCAAGAAGGCGCCATCTTTGTCGCGGGCGCCGGATAACGCATGCCAGAGCGTGTGAAACAGCAGGTGCCTCCCTGCTACGGGCGTACGGATTGCACGAGCCTCGCCCCTATCACCACGTACAGCGGTTGTTTTCCAGTCGTGGCCCTCACTGTCCGTGTCCGCGCCAGGGGAGAAGATACCCCTCCTCTTGCTCTGCACAAGCGGCACATCCCGTCAAGAGAAGTGGGCGCGGTGGGCGCTAGTAGTATTAAGTCGGGCGTGCCCCCTACAGGGGGATATCCGACGAAAAATGAAGAATACTCAAACATACTCCAAGGTGGTTGAAAAATACCAAAAAAAAATCCCCAGACTATTCCTTAACTACTTCTGAATACTCCTCCTGTAGAGGGACGGGCCCGACTTCACGCCAGTACCTCGCGCGCCCAGGCGGACTTCCGCCCGAGCTGCTGCGCCCTCCCTCTCTCTCTCTCTCTCTCTCTCTCCCTCTCCCTGTGGGCACCGCTCGCGCCGCCCAGCGGCAGCCTCTCGCCGTCTCTCTCCCTCTCGGCGGCGAGCGAGAGAGGGGGCAGTGAGAAGCGGCTGGCCAAGGCGCGGAAGCCCCCCTGGCCTGTTGCAGCTCCCCCCCTCTCGTCTCTCGCCGCCGACTCTCCCCCTCTCTCTCTCTCGCTCTCCCTCTCCCTCGCCCTCACTCCCTCTCTCCCCTCCTCCCTCTCTCTCTCTCTCCCTCTCCTCCTTCCCCCTCCCTCTTCCTCTCCCTTTTCCTCCCTGTTTCGCTCCGACGCGCGCCGGCGCACCCCGGGCCGCCGCCCCGCGCCGGGCCCCCCCCCCCCTCACGCGTACACGGGCGCCGCGGCGCCGGCCCCAGAGGCGCCCGCCGCCGCGCCCGCGAGGGCGGGCCCGACGGCGTGGCACGGCTCCTGGGGAGGCCTCCCAAGCATCGGGCCCTCCTCCTCCTCCTGCTCCTCCTCCTCCTCCTCCTCTTCCTGCTCCTCCTCCTCCTCCTCCCTCCTCCTCCTCCTCCTCCTCCTCCTCTCCTCCTGCTCCTCCTCCTCCTCCTCCTCGTCCACCCCTCTTCCTCCTCTTCCTCCTCCTCCTCATTCTTGAGGTTGACCAGACGTGACGCGCTAGCTTGACGCGTTCCAGCGCAGGAACAGAAAGCGCCGACACAGCGGAGCGAGAAACAAATTAACCTGGCGGACGCAGCGGGCAAAGAGAGGCAACATAGACTGAAAAGAAGAGTGCCTGCTTGTTGATGTGCTGGCGGTTCTAAGTTGCCAGCGCCTGGCGGGATGTTGGTATTGATCCTTGCATTGAGGTCTGCAAATCTGATGTGTTGAAAACATTTGTTGGCCAGGCTGTGGAATCTATCGCACAATTTGGTAGTGTTCCGAGTGTCGTGTTGCATGTGGGGTGTGTGCGCTACGTACATGTGTTCGCTTGTGAGAGGCGCTCTCAACTTCATGATGAGTATCCTGGAGCGCTTACACCTGAAGTATAGCTGCCGTTTGGATGTTGCGCACGGTATTGCCCTGCCAGGCAGCAAGCAGCACCCTAGTCTGCATGGGTGCTGTGGTGTAGTAATCTGCATGTAGGAATCCGCCCATGATGTAGTCGCTTCGCGCTGTCGTCTGTTGTGTGCCCATGATGTGACCCTTATGTAGGAGTGCCTGTGCTCGTAGGTGTTGCCTTTCATTCATGTGATAGATGGCATGTTTGTCGCGTTGCAGGTCGTCGCTTGTCGCGTTCACATGTGCTCCATTTGCTTTATACGTGGCTATCTGTAGGTGAGCCGTGGTAGCGTCGTCCACTGTAGTTGTCGTTGCTGATTGTGGGCGGCGTTGGTCTGCTCTTCGGCTATGGTGCTGAGCGGTGTGGGTTGGTGTGCGACGTGGGTCTGGAATTGCAAACCATCTCGCTGAATCGTATGATAGGCGCAGTGGTCCGTTGTGGGATCCTTTTGGTGGGTGGTCCAGTATAGGCGTTCGTGGTCTGCTAGAAAGGGCTTGTAGTTGGCAATCTGGGGTCGGTTGTGCTTGCTGAGTCTGTGCTAGAGTTGACTGCGGCATGCCTTTTCGCCAATGTGTTGCAAGCTCGTTCCATGGATGGTCTTCATGTCCGTGAATGCGGTGCATGGTGGTGGAGTGTTGCCTGCGTGCTCAGTGAAAAAATATGTGTGCTATCCTGGTGATTGGTTCGTCGCTGTGTGTGTGGAAGATCAGGCATGTGGATTGCATTGGCTGGGTCCGTGCGTAATCGGTTGTGCAATTGAGATGGCTGCAATTTGGCACATAGTATTGCCAAACTGACAGCTGTTACCTCCACCGTTGTGCTGTCTAATTGGTGCTTGTCGATGTCGCTGTGGATGTTGCTCGTGATGCTGCTGAAGCATCCGTGCATGCTTGGTTTTTGGTCGTCGTACTTGAACACGATGACTGCCCATGCCCAATCGGCCTTGGTGGTTTGCAACGAACCGTCGGGGTACATTAGCGAGGAGCGTTTGGTTGTGCAGTGCAAGCGCTGCACGTGTAGATGGGTGGAATATGATGTCAGGAAGATCGCGTTGTAATGCGATGCTTCTGTTCGCAGTTTTGAGAGAAGCCAGGAGATGCGTTGCGATATCTGATCGGAGACCATGGTGCGTACGACGCAAGGAATCGGTAGGGAGGTGTGGGTCGCCTGTGCTGCTATCTGGGTGATCTGTACACCTCATCTGATCTCTTCGTGGGTCAGGCATGTGACTCTGTGATTTAGTTGTTCTGACCTCCTGGGTCCTAGCAAGAGAAAGTTGTTTGGTGAAACTGCTGCTTGTCTCTCAGGCTGAATCGACTGTAAGTTTTCTGGTGCTAATGACCGTGAGGTTGTTGTCGGCGTTGTGCCTACGTCACCATTGCTACCGTTCGCGGCCTGTGCATGCTGTGGTGCATGCACGGGTGGTGAGTAAATTTCTTGAGGCCGGTCACTGGGACTCGACCATATTGCGACTTTGCGATGTAGCCAGTGGGTACAATTCAGCAAACTGCTGGAGTGCCTCGTTTTGTTCCGCTGTCTCTTGTTGCAGTGGTGTCGTCACGTATTGCGGGGCGTCGCCCATCGGCAGTGAGTGTGTGGTCGCTGCTCCTCTGCGTTCTGGTGTTTGTGGTTGTGGTGTGCTTATCTTATCGAATATTTTTCTGTCGGTGTTATGGTGGGGGTTTGCTGCTGTGGTGCTCTGGGTGAGTAGTGCTCCGTCGGTGTGATTGGTGGCTCGGGTGATGAGTCGACTTGTAGTGGTGATGCTGGTTTTCGTGGTGGCTTCGGCGTGTCGGTAAAGTGCAGTATTGGAATGCGCGTGCTGGCGTGCGTCGTCGTCACGCCGTCCTTCGTGTTGTGGATGTCGTCGAGGTCGTCGCCTATGATGCCTTCAAGCTCATCTTGTAAGCGATTGACTTCGTCTTCCACGTGTGCTCGATGTAGTTGTCAACATTGTAGCTCTTCCTCTCTACTTCTTCAGTCCGTCTTTCGTACTCGATGCGGCGGTCGATGCGTATCGCTTCCTCGATGTAGTGGTCCAGGTCTGGCACGGGTTGACTTTGTCCTGGGTGAAGATCGCGTTGCTTTCGCTCGTAACTGTATTCTGCTTGTCGTAATCGTGTTGTGGGCGCCGGTTATTATGCTTCTCCTTGCCATTTTCTCACTGCACTTGTGCTGCCATTTATTTGTGTATCGTCGTGTGTCGGTGCTGCGCGCATGCTTCGGCGCCTTGCTGGCATTGCTCTGCCGTGAGAAGTCGCTGCTGGTATTGCTGGTTGGCCACATTAGGTTGCTCTGTCGCGCTTGTAATTCTGAGGTGTTGAGGTGTCCTGCTTCTTGATCAGTGTGTACATCTCGGGTAACTTGCTCTCTGCTTGATGGAGTCGTTGTGCTGTCTGCGCGGCCCCCTCTGCTGCGGCAACTTCATGGACAATTGAAGCTTGTGCTTGTGCTCGTTGTGCTACGCATGCTGCACACTGCTCTTCGTGGCTTTGGTGTTGCTGTGCGTACCATCTGGATGTTTGACTTTCATGTGGTAGGCCTTTCTCAGGAGAGTGAACTTTCTGTTATTCCATCTGTGTCCATGATCCATTTCTTTGCGCTATCTCCTCGTGTTGGAGTCTGTAGTGCTGGTGGCTCTGTTGAATTGAATACTGCGTGCGCTCTTCTGTTGCTTGTTCTGCGTTGAGTGCGTCCTGTGCGTAGCTGCTGCTTGTCGTGAGTCGTTGGTCTTGTCGTCGGAGGTGAGGGGGTGAGATCGAAGTGGAACGGAGAGCCCCCCTACCGGGAAATCGATTTCGGTTTCGTGTTCGTGCGTGCCGTGCGTGTGGGCGAGGCGAAGCTGCGTGGGCGGGCGAGAGAAAGTCTCCTGTGGCTGAGGCGCGGCCGGACCAAATGATTCTCCACCGGGCGGCCGGTGGCCCGCGGTGTCCCGCCGGTGACCCGCGAAAGTCCCGTGTGGCTGAGGAGCGGCCGGACCAAATGATTCCCTTCCGGGCGGCCGGTGTCCCGCCGGTGTCCCGCCGGTGTCCCGCGAAAGTCCCGCGGTGTCCCGCGGTGCCCCGCGGTGTCCCGCCGGTGTCCCGCGGTGTCCCGCGATGATGATGATGATGATGATGATGATGATGATGATGATGATGATGATGATGACGATGATGATGATGATGATGATGCTAACGATAGTGATCATGATGGTGTCCCGATGATGATGCTGCTGATGATGATGATGACGATGACTGTGTCCCGATGCTGCTGATGATGATGATGTAAATGATGATGATTGTGATGATGGTGATGATGATGGTGGTGTCCCGATGATGTTGATGACCGTGATGATGATGATGATGATGATGATGATGATGATGATGATGATGATGATGTTGGTGTTGATGATGAGGACGGTGTCCCGATTATGATGATGTTGGTGATGATGATGTTGATGTTGATGTTGTTGTTGATGATGATGATGATGACGTTGATTGTGAGAGCGGTTGTGATATCGATAGTGAAATCGATAGTGAGACCGAATGTGATATCGATTGTGAGATCGATTGTGAGATCGATTGTCAAATCAATTGTGAGATAGATCGAGTGAGATCGATTGTGAGATCGATCGAGGGAGATCGATCGAGCGAGACCGATACTGAGATCGATAATGAGATCGATAGTGAGACCGATCGAGTGAGACGTTGGTTCCTCCCCCCCCCGAACCTCCTTATCACCCGAAGGGTGGTCGTATAGGTAAAGCTTGCGTTTCTCGTATCTCGTGTCGTAGTTATGCAGTGGTGGCCTCTGGCTCTTTGTGTTACTCTCGCTGCTCGACGTGTGTCGTGACGTATTTATCGCTCTGAACTCGTCGTTGCTTGATCTGTGTGGCAATGGAAGGCCTGTCACGTAATTCTCTCTAGATGCTGGTGTCTTTGCTCGTTCTGTCTCGTTGTGTATTGCCGCTTCTCCTTGTCGTATTGCCGTTGCTTTACTGGCTTGCATGCGTAGCTCTGCTTGTCGTTATGCTTGGTTGCGCTCTCTTGTCTGGTGGTAGTCGTTGGACAGATGGTCGCTTGCTGCTTGTTTTTGTCGTATGGCCTCCCCTGCTGGTTGTAGTTGTTGTTGTGCTCTGGCCTCCTTGTCCATGTTTTGTTGAGCTGATTTTTAGTTCTGCTCTTGTCCAGTCATTGGCTTGGAGGTCGTCGTATGCTGCTTCGGACAATGCCTTGAGTTTCTGTGTCTCGTCGTCGGTGCCGACGTAAGGTGAGGTCCCTTGGAGTGGTACCAATGGTGGTCGCTCTCGAGGGTAGGAGTTGAGTTGCACGTTTTGTTCGCGTTGTGCGCGTACTTGTGGGATGAGTGTGTTCTTCCCTTTGTTGATCAACTCCTTTTCCAGATTGGCGTACGTCTTGGTCTTGTGGATGTTGTCCTCGTGCGTCTGCTGAGCTTCAGGGTTGCTGCTGGAATAGTTGTGCAAGCTTGGTAATCGTCTTTGAGCTTACGGGCGTGCTGCAATCTTTCGGCACATATTTGTTTGTCCGGTATTTTGTTTATGCCTGCCAGTTGGTGACGTAGTTGGCCTGCTTCCTGTCCTGCATTTTCCACTGCCAGGATCTGTGTCGCGAGCTTCATGAGTTCTGCTGCCCTGAACGTAGTCCATACTCATGTTTTGACTGGAGTTGCTCCAGGCTCGTCTTTGTGTGCGACGTTGTTGCGGTTGGCTTCTGGTATGCTGTCTATCAGTGGCTGGTTCTCTCGTGTGGTGTATGCTGTGTGCTCTGGGCTGCTGCCGAAACTAGGTTGCGGTCGTTGTTCTTTGTTGGTGTGATTGGTGGTTGTGTTGGTTTGGGTTTTGGAGCGGCATTCCTCTGCTGTCTAGGAATGTTTGTGTGTCGTTGTGTCCATTATGGTTTTGCCGCCGCTGCTTGGTAGTATGTTCTGCCTTGTTGCTGCTGGTATTGTAGTTGTGCTGCGCAGATCGGAACCTGTTGTGCTGGATGGGCGTATCCGCTGTGTCCAACATGCTGCCAGGATGGTCTTCTGCATTTGCTGAATTGCTGTCTATGTTAGTGTTTCTCCTTGCCTTTGCCTTTGGCCTGGGGAGTTAGCGTGTGTGTGTGTGTGACTGTTCATTCTTTCTAATAGCTGTCGTGATGGCTGCTGTGCTCTGTGATGTTGGTTGGGTAGTAGCTGCGCTGCTTGGAGCTTCTGGTATTTCGGTTGGTCGAGTAGGGTTCGCGCTGACGCCACCCGTAGTGGTGTGCGTGCTGCTGCGCGCTTTTCTCTCCCTGCGGTGGAAGGCAGGATTAAGAGAAGTCGACGGAGTCGTGGTGTTACTGCTTGCACAATGCTACAGTTGCTTGGCCAACACGGCCACGTAAGTAGTGCCAATTGTGTGGGCGTGCGAGGTAGATGTCGTAGCCGAGGTGGTGTGTGCTGCCGTACGTGGTGGCACAGGCTTGTACAGCGTAGCGCGGGAATGAGAACAACACATCAATATGTAACAGGTGTAAGCCGGATAGGGAGGGTGCGCAGAGATGGTGGAGTAATGTAGCATGGCATGTGGGGAAGATCGCCTCTTACAATCGTGGCTGGCCTTCTCAGGCCGGCGCACTACCACGGGCGTCTGGGCCCGAGGCTTCCGCCTCCTCGTCCTCCTCCTCCTCCTCCTCCTCCTTCTCCGCCGCCGCCTCCGCCTCCGCCTCCTCCTCCTCCTCCTCCATCTCCTCCTCCTCCTCCTCCTCCTCCTCCTCCTCCTCCTCCTCCTCCTCCTCCTCCCTCCGAGCAGGTGGGGAGCTGAAGGTGCCCCTGGCCCAAGGTGCCCCCCAGCCTTTTTTTAATTCTTGGAGCCCCCGGGGCCCCCTGGGGCCTCGTGAGGGGTGCCCCTGGAGGCCGCGGGGGCCTCCCTGGAGATCCTGGGGGGCCATTCGGACCAGGGGCACTTCTGGCATCATCCGAAGAGGCGGGGCCGCAGGACCGACCACGCACACGAATACGGCGCCCCCGTCCCCGAGGCCAGCCTCTCTTTACGAGCGTTCGCGCACTGCGCGCTCTCGACACCAGCGTGGATCCATGCACGTGCGCGTCCTCCGCTCGCCTCCTGAGAGGAGGCCTCCCCCGCAATGGGGCCCGAGCAGGTCGGGGCCGCAGGAGCGCGCCGCGCCGCCGAGGCACCGGCGACGGCGGCGTGGAGGCACGCGGGGATTTATCCATATCCACCGCCTGGGTACCAACGTCCTGGAGACTCAGCGGGAAGTGGATATGGATATGTTTTGGCCCCCAGGGGCCCGAACATATCCAGATCCACCACCTGTCGAGGTCCCCGAAGATCGAGCCTCCAGGCGGTATTCCTCGGACAGATCGCAACTTATCGCCGATGCTTCGGCTCGGTTGATACCCTGTCCTCCCTGCCTCGAAACGCACAGGCATTGGTGATGCAGCGCGCGATCCTCCAGCCCCGCCTGGTAAGGCTTTTGGTTGCGCACAGACACTTCTTCAGTCCTGGCTGGCCCCGACAGGCCACCCAAGTAGTCCGGGGCGGTCTCATCAGCACCCCGGCGCCGCCTCTGGCGCCGGCCCTGAAGCGCTCCACGCTCAAGGGCTGGGGTGTCAAGACTGCCCTGGACTACTCGGGGGCGCTGTTGAGGCCAACCAGGGCTACCCTGGGAGGGCGGTGTGTGCGCAACCCGGAGCCTTACCAATGGCGGCGTGGAGAAGAGCGGGCTCCAGATCGCGCCACATCGCCGATGCCTCGGCTCGGGTGTTGCTGAATGGGTGGTGGATATAACAAGGAGTGGGTAAAGGTGCGCCTTTCGTGCACATTGAAGGCCCCAGGGGGCCTCCCCTGGGGGCCCCCCTGACTGAGGGCTCCTTTCCTCCAACCCCCGATCCCCCGCCCACCCATCGCCCCTCCCCATTACGAAAAGCCCAGCATCGGCGATGCGGCGCGCCAGCCTTCCCCCCCACCTGGTGAAGCGTCGGGTTGCGCGCCCCGGCTGGCCTCAACAGGCCCCCCGAGTAGTCCGGGGCGCCCCCCAAACCCTGACGCCGCCTCTGGCGGCGCCCCTGGGGCGCTCCGCGCCCAAAGTTTGCGGTGCTGAGGGGGGCCACGATTCCGCTGGGGCGCTCCGCACCCCAAGTTTCCGCTCCGCGAGACCGCCACGGAATCATCGGGGGGCAGTTGAGACCAGATGGGACCACCTGGGGGGGCTGTCTGTGCAAAGCCCGAAGCCTCACTAACGGCGGGGTGGAGAAGAACGGGCTCCAGATCGCGCCGCATCGCCGACGCCTCGGCTCGGGCGTTGGGGGCAATATGAACAGGGGTGGAGGAAGGTGCACCTTTCGCGCACCTTCGGGGCTACAGGGCGCCCCTCTAGGGGCCCCTTGCCTGAAACCCCCGAAGCTCCCCCAGACAGCGCCCCTCGCCATTACGGCAAGCCTGGCATCGGCGTGTCGGCGAGCCAGCGTCTGGCCCTGCAGACAGCCCCTCCAAGTGGTCCCGGCTGGCCCCGACAGGCCCCCCGAGTGGTCCGGGGCGCCCCCGAGACCCTGACGCCGCCTCTGGCGGCGCCCCTGGGGCGATCCGCGCCCCGAAGTTGAGACGTTGAGGCCAGCCTGGACTGCTCGGGGGGGGGGGGCTGTCGAGGCCAGCTGGGACCACCTGGGGGAGCTGTCTGTAGAACGCCCGAAGCCTTACGAATGGCAGGGTGGAGAAAAGCGGTCTCCAGATCGCGCCACATCGCCGATGCCCCGGCTCGTGCCATGGGGGCTACTCTGTGGGGTCTTTCTGTGCACAACGCGAAACCATCCCTGAGAAACGGCATTGCAAAAACATGCAACATGACGGAATACACAACCAAACCCTTACCTATCATTCTGCGCCATGTGCTTGGGCCAGACTGATATGTGAGGGCCCCGGAGCCCGAAACACGTCGACAACGCTCGCTGAGATCAAAAACGCAATGTCCACGTCCCCAGAGATCCACCGACATGATCAGATTAATCCGCGGCCCAAAAGGTGCCAACCCCTTCCCCAGGGGTGGCTTTCCGTCCCGGATCCAATTCTCATTGTCCCCGCCCTGGCGGCCGAAGTCCATGTAAAACCGCTGGCTTGAAAAAATCATGTCCTCGGATCCCTGGGTCTCAGGGCTACCGAGGCCTCATTCCACCAACTGCGGCACTCTCGCTCGGACGCGCCCGGGAGATCCTGGGTGGCGTCGCAGGCGAGCCCGTGGAGCTCCGCCGTGGCAGCGGCAGAGCGCTGGTGCGACGCGAGCTCGGCCTATCGCGGCGCGCGCCGAGGGGCCTCCTCCTCCTCCTCCTCCTCCTCCTCCTCCTCCTCCTCCTCCTCCTCCTCCTCCTCCTCCTCCTCCTCCTCCTCCTCCTCCCTCCTCCTCCTCCTCCTCCTCCTCCCTCCTCCTCCTCCTCCTCCTCCTCCTCCTCCTCCTCCTCCTCCTCCTCCTCCTCCTCCTCCCCCTCCTCCCCCTCCCCCTCCTCCCATGCCCCGAGCGGGGGCCTGGCACCTGTTCTCACGGTTTCAGTGCCGCGCGCGGGGCACACGAGCAGGAACCAAGACACGGTGATGCGGGAACGGGAAGGCGGCCGTCCTTTCTAAGACAGGGATGAGTCTGGTGATCCTGCATTCTGGTCAGTACAAATGAGCATACACACAGGCACGCACGCACGCACACGACACGCACGGACGCACGCACACACACACACACACACGCACACACACACAAACACACACACAAACACACACACAAACACAAACACAAACACAAACACAAACACAAACACAAACACAACCACAACCACAACCACAACCACAACCACAACCACAAACACAAACACAAAAACAACAACAAACACAAACACACACACACAAACACACACACACACAAACACACACACACACACGCACGCACGCACGCCCGCACGCCCGCGAATACACACATGCGCGCACACACAATCACACAATCAAACACACACACACACGCAATCACAGAGACACGCACACGCACACACAGGCACACACACAATCACACAATCACGCACACACATGCTCACACACAATCGCATTCACACGCACATGCACACACTATCACACACAAGTACACACGCACACAAGCACGCACGTACACGCACACACGTACACACAACACACGCACAACACACACACAACACACAACACACACGCACACACAACGCACAACACACAACACACACACACGCACACGCACACGCACGCACACACACACACATGTGTATACGGTCCTCCGTTCGATAAGAGACGGTCCCGAAGCTCCCAAGAAAGCTCTTACAGAGGCCGGGGGAGATCCCGAGAAACCCCCATGCCCATGCCCCATGCCGTCTCAGAAGCCTTCCCTCGCCTTCTCAGGCCGCCTCCTTTCGCGACACTCCGGTCGGAGCAGGGCGAATTGAAGCAACGGCAGCTCAGAATCGGCCACCAGAGCCCTCCCGGGTCCAAGCGAACCAGATTTTTGGGCCAGATCCAGCCATTGCGGACAAGATGCCCCCGAAGGCCAACTACTGTTGTCTGAATTCGCCCTCATCTGACCCTTTGGTGCCCAGACACGCGGTGTCCTGACCTTTTCAATGCGCCGCCCCGGAAGTCCTGACCCGTTCCCCAGCCCACTTCTTCATCCCGAATCATTCTTGGACGGTCCCGAGGCCAGGCGAGGACTCCGAGGCCGAAAACGCCCCAAAATCGCCCGTCGCGTTTTTTCCCATGACGTGAGCATGTCTGGGACTTGGGCGTGGATTAAGCAGGCTCAGCGCAAACACAGCTCAACCAATCTAGAAAGGATGCGCTGCAATTTTTTGGGGGGGCTTCCCCAAATCTGGCCCAACCAGGATGTACGGCCGCCTGCAGGGCCGCGAGCAGCTTCCAGACTCCGGTTTCACAGGATCCATCAGGGTCTGGCGTCCTGGCTGAGCTTCGTTCGCGCTGAACCCCGTTTTTTTGTTTATTTTCTTCTTCTTCTGTTTTAAGGCAAAAACAAAACCATCCGCGATAACTCCCGTGACTGGCCCCGCCACCCATTCCCTTCCCCCCCCGGTCACGTCACGGTTGGCGCGGTCGCCGTCTGGGACCTAACCATTCGCTTTCTCAAACGGGGCGCCAGCGCGAACCGTCACGTGACCGGCCCCCCCACTCCCTCCCCCCAGTCACGCCCATCACCAGGGGATGCAAGAACTGTTTCCCCAGAACCCCGACGTCGTGACTTTCTCATGACGTCGACCTCCAGAAGTCTCGGCCCATTCCTCGGAACTGGTACTTCATCCTGAATAACTTTGATGACGGCCCTGGGGCCCGGCGAGGGCCCCCAAAGACCGAACGTCTTGCCATGATTTTGTTCATGACCCGAGCGTGTCTGGGCTTGGCGCGCGCCGCCGGCCTCTGGCACCCCGATGCCTCGCAGGCGGGAGGCGCACTGGCCGGCCTCCACGCACGCCACGGCAGCCAGCTGCGAGCCGGGCCGGCCCAGCACGGCGGGGCCGCCGAGGATCCCGCCGAGCAGGTCGAGCTCGTCGAGGGCGAAGGGCATCTCGCCTGCACGGGAGGAGGAGGAGGAGGAGGAGGAGGAGGAGGAGGAGGAGGACGAGGAGAAGGAGGAGGAGGACGAGGAGGAGGAGGAGGACGAGGAGGAGGACGAGGACGAGGAGGAGGGCCCCAGACCCACTGGCGTCGCGAGCAAACATCGGGACAAGCGCTTTTGGCCGTGTTCGGCCTCCGGGGCCTCGGGGCCGCCAAAGCACGGCCCTGTCCTGGGGACCCTGGCTCTCCACCTTCCGCATCTTCCGACCAGCAGGCGGTAACCTCAGCGATCCCCCCGAGGCACAACAACCTGCGTAAACTCAAACTTTCGGAGCTCCCCGTGGATTCCTTGGGCTGGCGCTGGACCCCCCCGGCGGTGCCTCTGGCGCTGCCCCTGGGGCGCCCAGGGACGGGGCGTCCAGCGCTGATCCAAGAAATCCGCGCGGAGTTCCGACAGTTTCTGTTTATGCCTTCCTCTTGCCGTCGCTCGGACGTCCATTTGCATTTCTCAGATGATCGCGTTTTTGTTGCTCGATGATCCAGGGTGCTCCTCGATGGTCCTCGCCGAGAAAAAATGCACACGCCCGAGCGATGCCAAGGTTTGTCCCTCGAGAGGACCACTGAATCAGCCACCTGCTGGTCAGAAGGTGTGGAGATGAAAAGCCAGGGGCGGCCAGGGGAAGGGGCCCATACCGCCTAGCTGCCACCAGCAGGAGCACGGAACTAAGGTACGGAGCCCCCTCTCGGCCCCAAGAGCGCGCATGCGCGGACAAGGAGCGCTCGAGAAACCACCCATGGAAGGACCGAGCCTCTTCCAAACCCAAACTGCTTCTTATTTCGTCGTCTCGACTGTACACCTGGGCGCCCACGTTGTGAAGAAGTCACGGCGTCGGGGGAGAATGAGGAGGAGGAAGAGGAGGAGGAAGAGGAGGAGAAACTGAACTGAACTGAGCTGCTGGGGACGTTGCCAAAATTTCAAACAGAGGCCTGAGCGAGCAAGCTCACCAGAAAATCCGCCGGCCCCCTTGTGGGGCCACCAGGCTGCGAGGCACGGGTTCGCAGTTTCCAGTACCAGTTGTAGCTTGTAGTTTCCAGTGTTACAGTTCTGCTTCTTGCTGGTTACTGTAACTAGTTGATTGACCGCGCGAGGGGGGGGGAGGCCCAAACGGGATTTTTAGCACCCCCTGGGCGCGTTGTCTGAATTGCTGGGGGGGCTCGAAATCGACACCCCTCACGCAGATCCGCGGGGTCAGGGTCCAAAAACACATGGGATTTGCCACATTTCTGAAATTCGGTGCCACCCCTCACGCAGATCCGCGGGGTCAGGGTCCAAAAACACAAGGGATTTGCCACATTTCTGAAATTCGGTGCCACCCCTCACGCAGATCCGCGGGGTCAGGGTCCAAAAACACATGGGATTTGCCACATTTCTGAAATTCGGTGCCACCCCTCACGCAGATCCGCGGGGTCAGGGTCCAAAAACACAGGGGATTTGCCACATTTCTGAAATTCGGTGCCACCCCTCACGCAGATCCGCGGGGTCAGGGTCCAAAAACACAGGGGATTTGCCACATTTCTGAAATTCGGTGCCACCCCTCACGCAGATCCGCGGGGTCAGGGTCCAAAAACACAGGGATTTGCCACATTTCTGAAATTCGGTGCCACCCCTCACGCAGATCCGCGGGGTCAGGGTCCAAAAACACAGGGATTTGCCACATTTCTGAAATTCGGTGCCACCCCTCACGCAGATCCGCGGGGTCAGGGTCCAAAAACACAGGGGATTTGCCACATTTCTGAAATTCGGTGCCACCCCTCACGCAGATCCGCGGGGTCAGGGTCCAAAAACACATGGGATTTGCCACATTTCTGAAATTCGGTGCCACCCCTCACGCACATCCATCGCAAGGCGTGGTAACCCAAACTGCGAGTACCCCCTCGGCCCTTTAATCCCAAGGTGTGGTAACCAAGCTCGTAAACCATACACGTCTTACCAATCGCCCTGTGTGGTAACCCCTCTTGTGATCAGTTGGTTTTGCCGATTGCGAATCGGCCTCGCATGAAGTTCCGATACTGCTGCACGACAGCGCCAAAGCCTCATGACTTAGCTCTTCCATGGCCCATTCTCCGAGAGAGGGGGCCGGCGGCAGGGGGCGAAGCCCTTACGGATAAACGGCCCCTGCGACGGCGAAGCGTCGTGAAACCATCCGTGAGATACGCGAGAGGCCTCCGCGGGGGAGAGGACTCCCGTCGGGCCCCGATGCAGGCCCCACGGCAGAGGGAGAGCCCTCCAGGGGGTGCCTGCGGGCACCAGCAAGTATCATATATTCCGCCAGCAGGTCTGAGCCCCCGCGCTTCGGGCGAGGTCTGGCTCGCCTTGGCTCGGCGACATCGGTGATGCACCCAATGGCGCGATCAGCCGCGGCGGCCGCTAGCCGATCGTCCTCTCCTTCCCCACCCGCCTCCGACCCGCCAGCCCCGCTCCCCACGAATCGATCTCCTCCCGTGGCTCGAATATCCTTAACGGGTCCGCGGGGTACGGGAGCAGCGAGGCGAGCACTACTAGCAAGGCAAGGAGGGAGTTGAAGCGGCGGGGGAGTGGGAAACAAAGAGGAAAGGGAGAAAGAACGAGTGGACGGCATCGCAGCGGCAGCAGGCCCCGCCTCAAGGACAGCAGTCCTCATTGTGGTCGTAGGTGTCCGTGGCGCGGTCGAGCTGGACGCCGCAGCCAGAAACTTCTGGGAACTCTGCTTGGGCCCGCCATCATCAGGGCTCGTCAAAACTGAGGGTACGTAGCCAGCGTGATATTCAGTCAACGAGTCACCCAGATAATCATGACCACGCAGAATCAGCTGGCCAACTCAATCACTGGGTCCACGACATGGCATGACCTCCCCGTTCCATTCAACGACCTCAAACGCTAGCCCTTCTTCGAGAACCACTTCAGGATGGCCCGCTCTTCCAGACTCCTCGGCGCTGGCCCGGTAAGACACTGCGCGTTCAACTCGATCAGCGCGCGGAACATGAGGACCTCGAGCAGACGGCCACCCTCGTTGTCCGTGAGCATATGCAAGCGCAGCTTCACCACCTTCTCGTCACCCAGCTGCTGGGACGACAGCGCCCGCGCAATGAGGGCTAGGTCCTGCGGCGACTCCCCTCGGATGCACTGCGACCAATTGCGTTCTACCTCGCCCGTGCGCGGGCCCGCCGCCAACTGCCCGCGAATCTCCGCCATCGCGATTAAGAAGACGACGATGAGCGGCGGGCCTGGGCTCGCTGCGCCGACGCAGGGGTCGGATGTGGCCTCCTCCGTGAGCTCGGCGGCGGCCGCCGCGCAGCGGGCGTTGGCCCGCGAGCCTGTCCGAGCCAGCCGCGTCTCCGCGGCCAGCAGGAAGGCGTCTTTCACGTTGGCTTTGCGCTCGGCGAGCGCCATTGAGTTGGCGATGGTCTGTCGCGCCATCCACTTCGAGGTCGCTCTGTCGATGTTCGCCCCCGTCGAGTCGCCCAAGCCGCGAGAGCCGCCTGCGCTTCGGCCCCCGTCCAGCCCCGCCGGCCGCGCCCCAGGCCAGCGTCGTCACGGGCCTGTCGTTCGCCCCGTCGGCCTTGCGCTTGCCCATGGGGAAGAGCCGCGCTGGCGCATCTGGGATCTCGATCTCCATGGCCGCGGACCTGGCGCGACGCAAGCTGAACAGGAAGGCGGGTGCACACGCGCGCGTTGTAGTCGGCCAGGGCTAGCGAGTTCGAGCCGCGTGCGCGACGGGCAAGGTCATCTGGCTGCAGGTTCTCACGCAACTTCGTGGCCTTTCCGTTCGCGCGCCTGCCATCCAGCATGGAGCCGTGCAACTGTTCTTTTTGCACCGTTTTCCTGTCTCAGGACGTCTCCAGGCACGCGATGCACTGATGGGTCTCAACGAGGGCCTGAGGGAGCTTGACCATCCCATGGATACGTCTTATATGGAAAGCGAACCCAATGCGGGAGGTAAGCGACGACGCGCAAGATGGCCCGGGACGCAAGCGCAGGAACTCAGCGTGAAGGGCGGCCACCTCGAGAGCCTCGAAGTCCTCGCAAAGTCCAGGAATGGGGGCCTCGACAGCATGCACAGCACTTCGTAAGCACCAGCATCGGATTTCGTGAAATCACGCGCGTGTTCGCCTTCAAACGGCTTAGCCGCCGATCCCGCCGCCCGTGCCCAAACTCCAGCGGCGTCGCTGCGCCGTCGAGTTCACGCGGGGATGTCGCGCTGGAGCCCGCGCGCGCTCGGGTTCGCCCCATGGGCGCGTCGCGCCCCAGTCCGTGGACCCCCCCCCATTCACGTGCCCAGGCAGCGCGGCATGACTGAAGGGCCTCCAGGACACACAAATAAATACACACAAATAAACATATTACCCATATTTTCCCATATGTTCTGGGTTTTTGTTTCCCCCCCCACTTCCCATATTTCCATACATTCTCCTGGGAGTCGACGATTAATTGTGTCTGTGTGTTGTTTTTTCCTCCTGACATCGGAGATGCGCGCGGCGGCGTTTCAGACGAGCCTGAAACCAGCGAAGGCGACGCACCCGAAGTTCAACAGACACGAACACCAGTCTCCACCAAGCCAGAACTTGCCGCGACGTGAGTGAGCAGCGGCGGCTCCGTTCATCAACCCAACTGGCCTCGCCTCGCATAGGCTGGGGAGCTGGATCAGCAATAGCGCACTGCAAGGTCTTGGTCTGCTGGGAGCTCGGAAGGGTGGCCCCGACGCCCGTCTGGGCCGCATTGGCAATCTTTGGCACGGCAAGACACGCATCTTCCACCGAACAAAACACCCTTCTGGAAACAGAAATTGTCCAGCCGGAAGAAAGACAACTTCATGGCAGCAGCGCGTTGGGCGAGTTCTGGGCCGAAGTTCTGGGCCGAAGTAATGCGAGGCCCAAGGCGCCGCGCCGCGCCCCCGATCTTCGTCTCCCTGGAGCAGCAAGCCGCAGCTGCACCTCGCCGATGGCTGGGTGCTGACGCGATCGCCTCCTGCTTCTTCTGATTGCGGCGATCCCCATATACTCTGAAGCTCCTCGTTCAGTGCGCAGTCGTTGTGATCTAGCTGCAGGCCAGGCCGACAAGCGAAGCATGGGGTCCAATCGTAGTCTTCTTCATCGGTAGCCCAAGGTAAACGGGCAGCCCAATGTAAATGGGCAGTCCAAGCGTCATCCGCGAACTTCTGCAATCCAAAGTAAATGGGCCTGGCCGAAAGACCGTTCTCGGCGGTCAGTGTGGCCCACAGCAACTTCTCTCCAGGATCGTCTGCCGGGCATCGCTCGATCCATCGGTCGATTAGCTGCTTGAAAACGCGCGCGAAGCTGGCCGCTGCAAACGGGCCGCCCTGAAGCGCGACGCAACCTGGCACGATCATGAGCGAGCCATCGCGCGAGGGAAGCATGCATCCAGCGATGCGATACCGTTGCCGACGGAGTTTACGATCCGCAGGTTGGGCAAAGGCATTGCCGGCCATCTCTAATGCCGATTATTTGGACGACGCAAACGCACTGGACAAGTCTTTCAAGGAATCGCGCCATTGTGATCCCATATGATTGAGCCCCCAATCAGTGATCACGCACGCAACGATCGCATCTTCGCGCCTGCGGTGTCGGAGAAAGCCGCGATGGCAATGGGAGTTATGGAACTTGGGCCTACCCATCAAGAGCCCCACGTAGAAACCCTTGCTCAACAAAAACCAAGCCCATGAGCGACTCGCCTCCCCCTCGGACCCGCGACCGCAGCTTTGGGCCCGGCGAACCCCTGGCTGAAGTTCCAGAGCTTAGAAGCGACGCCCAAGCACCGAATGCTAGCTAGAACTCGGTTGTTCTGTCCGGGCCGAGCCCCGCGCGGACCGGCGAGGCGCCGTGGGAAGCGGGACCGCCGATGCACGTGTGCCACAGCTCCAGAGGAAGAGCCCAGTTGGGCACACCTCGGAGCGCGGGGGGCCCGAGCAAAAACTTCTGCAGTAGTTCGAAGTCCAGCGTGGCGCGCGCGCAAGCAGCATCTCCTCCTTCGCCCGAGAGGCCCCCAGTATTGTGCAGCGCCGCCTGGTGCGCGCAGAAGTCGTTCCGGTCGCCCCGAGTCGCCTCCATGCCTCCGTCTCTCCTCCTTCCTGGCCCTACGCCTCTATCCACTGATCATTGGACGGCGGGGCACCATCTAGCTTGCGAAGGTCGCGCCTGGCGCGACCGAAACGCCCGCCAGGAATGCGGAGCGAGAGCCTGTTAAACAAGGAGGGATCGCGAGCTCGCCCAGCACTTGCACCAGCCGGTCATTACTAGTTGTTTCGTCTCTGTCGATAGATTGCTTTGCATTGGTGAGGTCGCGAGACCTATCGCGACGTGTTTCAAATTACTCGGGAAGAGTATTACCGAGGTCGGAGCGAAGACGACGCCGTTCAGCGAGCAATTCACGCCGCTGGCGTGTAAGCGTTGACTGGCGATGCTCTATGGGCTGCTGGCGGAAATGTGAGTTTCCAACCCTCTACAGCACACTGTCGAGTTGCGCCAGGAGGTCATCGGGCTCAGGTAACTGGTTCGGCATCTGACGCCGCAGGGTAGAGAGCCCACGCTCCATTTCAAGTGCAAAGAACTCCCTAGCATGTCCTCGTTTCACCCCCTGCGTCATGCAATCCCTGTCCCACCTCACCTCCTCCCTCTCGATGTCGTCGTCAGGTGATATGTGTGGTCGTTCCTGCACTCCTCCTCCCCAGCCTGCAGCGTGAATCTTGACTAAAACTGGCAGACGGTCGCGAAGTTCACGACTGGGAACGACCTGCAGCCTTCGGCCAATCTGATGGATGGAGCCCGCGGGCTGCGCTGCACCTCGCCAGCAGAGAGGGGCGCCGAGGTGATCAATCGTAGGATGTGGGAGCCCATTCACGTACACTTCGTTGATTTCTAATCGCGCTCATTTCTAATTGCGCTTGTTTCTAATCGTTTCTGGCCCCCTAGTGGCCAGGAGGAGGCCCAGGATAGAAACATGAGAGAAGAAAGGATCTGGGCCCCCCCCAAAATCAAAGAACGTTCGAATAATTGAGAATGAACAACGTGTAAGGTTGTCGGTGAAAAAGGAATTTGGCCGATCCGAGAATCTCGCGAAATTGTTGACCTCCTTCTCCGATGTGCCCCCCCCGTCGCCCTCGCACGACCGACGGCCTCCGTCTCGGCCTCCGTCCACTCCCCCTCTTTCTTGAGGAGGACGAGGAGGAGGGGAAGGAGGAGGAGGAGGAGGAGGAGGAGGAGGAGGAGGAGAAAAGGATCATTCACGCCCGCGAGCACAAGAAGGGTGGACGCGAGCCGGCAATCTCTTAAGCTGAGCCTCTGCCCATGCACCGGGGTGCCTGCAGCATGGGGGATGCGTGCGGGACGCCGGGGCACTTGACGGGCGGGGCGGGGAGTAGAGTGCAGCAGTGAGCACGTGCCACCCTCCTCTCCCACAATATATGGCAAGTCCCCTCCCTTGCAGCTGTGAGGGCGGCGTGGCGGTGTGTCGTACGCCTCGCCGTCGCCATCCTGCTGGAAGGAGCGCTGCCGCGCTTGCGGAATTGTTTGAACATCCGCTTGCTTTCCACCCCGACTCGATGCACAGACGATTCTTGATCTGGGACACCTTGTGCTGCGTTTCGAGGGGCGGTTTTCTTTGGGCACCTGGCAATCCGACAATCTGCACGTTCGCGAGCTCTTCAGCGATGTCGAGGAGACGATCCCCTGACGCATGGAGCGGGTTATACGTAAGCGCCGTGAGAAGCATCACTGGCCAAAGGCCTCGATGGAGGGATGTAACAGAGAGCCGTACATTATCGGCGGAAGCCTTCTTGGGCCCCATGTGCTGCATCCTGAACAGAGAAGGGGCTAGGAGGAGCGAGGAGGAGTAGGAGCGAGGAGGAGGAAAAGGAAGAACAACCGTTTCGTGCCGCGCCGGGCCTGTGCTCTGCGGGGCCCCGCCAGCGCCTGCCAGGGTCGCCAGGAAGGCCGTGAGCAGCAAGGCCTGCGACGTGGTGGAGGCGGTCGTCATCTTCGGGCGGGAGTCTGCAGAGGAACAGAAGACGGCATACCCAGACCCACTCGGGTCACGAAGGAATCGCGACGAAGCATTTTGTTCGAAGCTTCAGCCTCTGGGGGCCCTGCCAGGCCTCTGGCAATCAAACGTCGAATCAGCATGAAAAGCCGGTCCCCGGGAAGGGGTCCAGACCTCTGGGGGGGGGCACTTCAAGAAACCACCATGACGTCGGGGGTCTGGGTACGGCGGGAGCGTGTCGCGTCGACCTGGGCGTTGGTCTCTGACACCGCGTGGATCGCTGGCCGATTCTGGGCCACTGGCGGCAGTCAACCTTGAACGCCTGCGCGGGTGTCAGCGCCGCGTCGACCCGATACAAACCTGCCGTGCACTTTCGCCTTCGGAGGCACGCGCGGATCCAGGAGGCCCGCGCGGGCCTCCGGAAAAGTGCCTCTGCCGTGCCCCTGCTCCTCGGATGCGGGCAGTGGCGCTGCCGCTAGTACGAGTTGTGTCACGAGCTGGACGGGGTTCCCACGCTCGCGCGAGTGGATCGGGCCTCTTCCGTGGCTTGGGCCAGACTGGCAGCGGAGCGCGGCCGCTGGTCTCTCTCTGCGGCAGGACGCCGTGGGACTGGGAATGGGAGCGGGGCGGACGAGGTCGTGCGTCTCGTGGGGTGGGAGACCTCCACGATCAGCGAGACAAGTGCCCCCCTAGCACTGTAGAAGGGGGCCCAAGTTAGGAGGGCCGAGAGCATTGGGGATAAGGGGTCTATTTTCCAGATGTGTCAGACTGGACGGCCCAGATTCTACGATTGTCCCTGGTGTAAGAACGGGGACCTCAGTGAGGCCACGCATGTCTTCGTAGTGTTCTTCGGGTTAGGGGTTCTCTTGCTCTCGATGACCTCTAAGCCACCAGAGAGTACCTCGAGATGACTGGGGAAGCCGCTTCGAGAACTCCTCGGAGACACCGCTAAACACACAACCTCGAATCACTTCTGGGAGGGGGCAAACCCAGAACACGTCGTTTGTGTGTTTGCAGCATGCTTGCCTCGGCACTCTCGCGATCCACCCCCAGGACACAACCTTCCTCCGCGGCTTGCTCCTGGACGGCCCGGGTCCCGAGAAATGCCCCATGGAGGCCAACTTCGTGGCACAAGCCGCCGCACGTCGGTCGGAAGAAGAGGAAAACGCACGAGGTGAGAAGAAGGATCACGGAGATTGGGTGCAGGCACTCACAGAGGATATGACGAACCAACAACACACACCCATACCCATTGGTGGGTCGGAGAGGGCTATGGGTGCGTGTTGTCGGATGGGGGTCCCCGCTCGAACGGGAGCATTCCCCAGGGTCCGACAACCCGCACCCATACCCATAGCCAGTCCTCCTCTCAACGACCCCCCTATGGGTATGGGTATGTGTGTTGATCGTTCGTCAGGATAGCACAACACAGCAAAACAGATCGATCAGTGAAGTGGGAAGGCGCTTGGAGTAGATTGCGACCTGGGGATCCAAATGCCTACCTTCAACGACCGGCGTGTGGAGATGTGTCTGGTAAGCCTGGAGTAGCAAGGCGGCAACTATGCACATGCACCGCTCCTGCCCTGGCCCATCCTGGGGGGCGAAGACTGGTGCATGCGCTCGCCTCGCTCGGCCAGGAAGGCGCACCGCAAACGAGCAATTCTACAAAGACGATGCTTGGCAAACTCTTCAACCATGCTTTTTTGTGTTCGTGTTGTGTTTTTTGTTGTGTTCTTTTTGCTGTTGTTGTTTTTAGTGTTTTTTTGTGTGTTGTGTTTCCCCTGTGTTTTTCCCACGAACCCACAAAAGTCGCCATCTCCTGGGGTTGCATCCTTTGCTTCCGCTGGCTTCCGCAGGCCTTCCGCCGGCTTCCGCCGGCGACGCCGCCCTCGCTCTGCCTCGGCGGGCTCCCGCCGCCCTCCGCCCCGGAGGAGGCGACCACCCCCTCCGCCCCTGGAGGCGAGGCCGCTCCTGGGCCGCCCCGCGCGCTCTCTGGGTCTGTGCCGGCCCAGGGTGTGCCACGACGCGGCTCCTCGAGGCGTCCCTGCGTGGGGGGGCCAGCGCCCCCCCCCCACAGTAGGGGGCCACATGCGAACCCTGCCCCTACCCCCTACGAGTTCTGAGGGGGAGGGTGGGGTTCACTTCGCCTCATGCGAACCCTGCGCCCCCCCCCCCCACAGTAGGGGCCACATGCGAACCCACCCTCCCCCTCAGAAATCTTGGGGGTAGGGGCAGGGTTCGCATCTGGCTCCCTACCCAGCGCCCGCGCTTGGCCCGTGTCCACGCCGCGCCGACGCTCGGCGGCTGCAACAGAGGCGGGTAGCCCATAGGGGGAAGCGTCAACTGCCCTGAGGTGCGACGCTGCAGGAAGAAGTGCGCGTCCCGAAGCATCCCGACCCGGGCCCCAGACCCCCTAGTCTTTCCGCGCCGTTTCTCCAGCGCGGTCGATCTGTGCGGGTCCCCGGGGCCCGAACCTCGGCGAGCGCGCGCAGCACTAAGAAACGTGCTGCAGCGCCCGGATTGCACTGGCCATCGCTCGGACGTTCATTTCCTGTGTTTTTTTCGGTTTCGTGCGTGGTTTTTTCGCCAAGTGATCAAGGATGCTCCTCGATGGTCCCCACCGAGGGAAAATGCACACGTCCGAGCGATGCGAAGCAAGGAGATCCCCCAAAAGGGGGAGCATCAACGTGCTCCTGAGGGGCTCCGAGCGCCCGTGCCTTCGGCGAGGCTACCCGGGCGAGCACGTCTGGTGTGCGCCCCTTGGCTGCCCAGGGCGTCTGCCTCCGCCGAGCTGCTGCAAGGGCGCCCTGCAGAGTCGAACGCGGCGCTGGGCCGACGACGACGACGAAGACCATGACAATGAGGAGGAGGAGGAGGAGGGACTGCCGGGTCAGACAGGAGGAAGCGAACGACGAGGACGATGAGGAGGATGACGAGGAGGACGAGGATGACCTCGAGGAGGACGACAAGAACGACGACGACAACGACGACAACGACGACGACGACAGCGGCGACGACGACGACGACGAGGACCACGAGGATGAGGGCGTGCGGGGCAAGTCTCCCCCACCAATGGTGATGTGGAGGGGTGCGCAGGCCCGTGCAGACGAGCGCAGGCCAGACCTCCCTCCCCTCTCAGTGGCGGGGTGGCGGCTGGGGGGCAGGGCGACACACATCGGACGCGACCCCGCGACAGCCAGCGCCAAGCGGGGGGGAGGGACGCAATGGGGCAGGAACGGTTGCAAGACAGACTCCCTGTCGAGGTGGTCGCTCGCACTGCAGAGTCCAGCTGGAAGATGAGGGAGACAGGGGGCTCACTATCAACTACTTCCTCACTGCATACGCCAATCAGCAGCACATCGGGAAATCGCGTCAAATCGAAATGAACGCCGGATCGGGTTGCATCGGCACGAAGTCGGAATCGAACCGCTTGAGCCCTACCAAATACACAACAACGCCATGTAAACATCGGGCCGCATCGGATAGTCCGAATACCGGAACCGAATTGGATCAGCCCGGCCTCCAAAAGCCGAAGACAAGCATGGGACGACGCAAATGCAATCATCATGCCAGTCACGGAACAAAGGGACTTTCCTGGCAACAGCGAGCCTCGGCCACGATTACCCGTCGGTCGGAAGAAGTGGGTGGAAACATGGAGCAAGAAGGCGGTGAAAGTAGGTTCGGCTTCCGTCCGCCCCTTGAAGAGGAGGGAAGAGGGACAACCACGCGATCATTGAAGTAGGAAGACGCCTAAAGTATATTGGGATCTGGGAATGCAAAAAGACCGACTTTCAACGACCGACGGGCAGATTCCCTCACCTCAGCCCAGGGAGCGACGCAAAAGCCAGGGCCCCCCTGAGCCCAAGGTTGTCCGTGCTTCAGCGTCTTGACGGCACCAGGCTGGCCTGCAGCTCACCCCAGACGGGGTCGAGAGGCAGGGGGGAGGCGGCGGCCGCGCATCCTCGGCCTTGAGGCTGGAGATCTCGAACAGCACGAAGCTTGGGCGCGGCTCCGGGATCGGGCCGCCGAGGATCTTCGGCTCGTTGCCCTCGGCGTCGACGACCAGAATGTCGACCTCGCAGGCCCGAGGTCCAGGATGAGGAGGACTGAGGGGGAGCGGGTAGGGAGGATACTGATGAGGATCAGGGAGAGGGATGACGACGACGACCATGATGGTGACGAGGGTAGTCAAGAATGAACCCAGGCTGTGTCAAGCATGATCTCAACCACTGGGCCGTCCCAAGACCCCTTCCCTTCCCAGAAGCTCAACGGCCCCTGCATGCATGTCTTCTCGCTGGCGGAGGCGGCCCTTCGAAGGACGAGGGCCCCTGTGGGGCCCGCCCTTCGGGCGAGAAGTGACGCGATGGCCAAACGTTGATAGCTGCCGCCTTCCACAAGTGCAACTTCTGGAACAAACAACTTGTACGACGAGCCTGCGCGGTGCTGAAGCGAGAGGCACAACATTGAGAACACCCGCAGTCCATTCGTGCAACGGTTGCAATATTCCAGGTTCAGCACTGCTCGCGGTGGAGCAGTCTCCCGCGAAATGCCTGACCCTCCCCCGAAACATCTGGTCTGCGACAACGAAGACGGATGGGGGATGGACGAGGAAGAGGGGCGACTAGGGAGGTTGGGGGATGGAACCCAGGAGCAGACGTAACGAGGGGAAGGAGGAGGAGGACGGAAGGCAGGGGATGAGAAAGGAAGGTGTGTGAGGAGGAAGGGCGACGCGAGCGTCTGCGAGGGCTAGGAGGTGGGAGGAGGTGTGGCGGAGGGAGTTAACTCTTGCACTTTCCGACTACCTTCTTCTCGTCGCTGCCGAACTTTTCGTTCCACAAGTCCACCAAGGTGAATGTCTCTACCTCCGGACGAGGAGGAAGAGCACACGGCGGCGAGTGAGAGGAAGCAAGAATTCACGAAGGCGGGGAATGGATGACGATGGGGAGGGGTGCTGGTATGGGCGAGATGGGTGGGAATGAGGGGGAGGCAGAGATGAACAGAGGAGGGGACAGAGGTGGAAGATGAAGAAGAGGAGGAGGAGGAGGAGGAGCAGGAGCAGGAGCAGGAACAGGAGCGGGAGCGGAGCTGGCCGGCTGGCCGGCAGGTCTCTGGGACAGCGCAGGTGCGCGAAGGTCCGATCACTGCACAAGTGCTCGAGGAAGGCGTGTTCCCAACTTGCCCATGGTGTCTGGTCGCAAGCATGATGCAACCAATGTTTGGCGTCCCCATCACACCACCGCTTGCGCTGTCCACCATGTTTGCGCTGTGTTGGTCGGGTGTCATGGACCTGCAGCTCCCAAGCTGCAGCGAGTCCTGTGCACATTTGGTATGATTGTCTTGCCACTCGCCCTGTCCATCGCCAGTGGCGCTCGTACAACTCCGTGCGAAAAACCACCGGTGCTTGGTGAGCCCCCCCCCCACCCCCATTTCAATGCTGATCGTGCGACGGGCGAAGTTGGAACACATATTTCGGCACCGCATGGAATGTTCAAACTGTGTGTGTGTTTGTGCAAAAGAACGCCGGTGCTTTGTCGCACGGCGCTGTAGCACAGCTCCCTTCGCTCGTCCACCTCAAAGCGGGCGGCGAGATCTGCAACCGTATGGAACGTTCAAACTGTGCGTGTGTGATTTTGTAGAATGACACAGGCGCTTTGTCGCACGGCGCTGTAGCACAGTTCCGTCCGCTCGTCCACTTCCAAAGCGGGCGGCGAGATCTGCAACCTCATGGAACGTGAAACCTGTGTGTGTGCTTGTGCAGAAGAGCACAGGCGCTTGTCGCACGGCGCTGCAATGCAGTTCCGTCCACCCGTCCACTTCCACCACAGCGGGCGGCGAGTGCTTCAGCCGCACATACGCGTAGCCCTGCGAAGGAGCTCCTCCTCCCACGGCCGCAGGCCAGGGACCGCCTCTCGGACGTCGCCAAAGTCTCTCAAATTGCCGTCCTCTTGTGTCGATCGTGCTGTCGCCGGTGCTGCCGCGGGTCAGGCGCATGATCAGATTGCTGGTGCGGGGGTGCAGGAGGAGGCAGAGGAGTGGGGGCTGACGATGAGCAGGAGCACGCGAGGGGGAAGCTGTGATGAGGAGAACGAGGAGAGAGGACGAGGAGGACAGTGAGGGTGTAGGTCTGCACCTCCACCCCGTTCTTGCGCGACAGGCTGATCTCGTGAGAGATCTCAGAGTGGTCGATGATCTTGCCCGCGCCCGAGTGGTCGCTAACCAGGCAGTGCACGGGCTTGATGCTCGGGAATGGCTTGTAGTTTTCGCTGAGCTTCGCGAATATGCGCGGCACTGGTTCGATCACGATGCCTTTCCACGCGAAACGCGTGGCGTACTCCCAGATGGGGTCGCCGCCGACAGCACACTCAGGCAAATTGGTACCACAGTTGCCACCCACCTGCACGAAATTGATATTGTGCAAGTCCTCTCCGAGATAATCCTCGCGGGGGGAACGGGTCTTGAAGGCAAGAGGCCCTGGACTCCGAGGCTTCCCCGAGGATCGGCTGTGCTAACCAGAGTCTTGTTTACAGTAGCGATGACCCCATGCCCCGATGTCAGATTTCGGACATACGAGTGGGAAGTCGGCAACCTGTCCTGCCGCAAGACCGGCATCGTCCTGTCCCTCCCTGGTGAAAAGGACAACCCTGGCTCGAAAGATAGAGGCCTCCTAGATGGGGTCTGAGCAGATGGGGTCGGAACATCGCGTCACATCTCCGATACATCGGCGATGCATCGGCAATGCATCGCCGATGCATCCGCGACATCAGCGACTTATCGGTGCCGTTGAAGTGGAGAAGATCGGGCTCCACATGGAGTTTCATCGCCGATGCATTATCGATGCGGCGCGATCCTTCGACCCCATCTACTCCGAGGGGCAGAGGGACGAGCAACAGGAGGAGAGGAGGTTCTCGATCGCCCCGGAACCCCGGGAGGGACCTGGGAGGCCGAAAGCGGTGGACCATGTCTTCATGGTGAAGTGGGGGGGGGGCTGGCGTAGGCAAGAAGAGAGCTTTCACGATCAAAGGGCAGCCCGTAGTGTCGCTCTGAGCACTCGCTTGTTGCTGGAGGACGGGGGAGAGAAGCGGACATCGGATCGAGTCGAAAAATGTGTCGGACTGGTATGCATCGGGACGGAGTCGAAAACTGATCGAATCGGCCGCGACAGGATGCATAACAACGCGTTGCAAGCATCGGGCCGCATCTGATCATAAACATACCAAAATCGACTCGTATCCGGCTGGCCAGAATCGATATCGAACCGGAAAAAACCGGATCGACATGCACACTGGGAGGGAGTCGAAGCGAAGGAATCACGAACACAGGTATCCGATCGCACAAAACTGGCACTGCCCATCTGACGCTGCAGCAAACATTAAACATTTCGAATACTCACGACCAAAGACCTAGACCCCATTTTTGCTGCTGCATTTTCCGGTCAGATCGATCCGCAGAAGGGAAGGAGAAAAGCGGAGGGGGCGAGCAGCAACCAAGCAGCGAGCAGTCACACGAACGTGAGCGAATCTTCAACGAGCTGGCGGAACGCTGGGCGCAAGAAAAGACGACGATAGCGGGGGTAGGGAGGAGGGGATGGGGGGATGGAACCAAGGGACAATTAAACACATGTTTCTCTTGAGCAGGGACCGGCCGTCCCGGTATTCCAATAATCCTACCACGAACTGTTCCTAGAACCTAAAAATGTTCTAATATCAAAAACAATGTTCTTAGAACATAAACCAGATGTGATAAAACAAGTCACTCCCATCCAGAAATGTTCTATGAACATTTCGTGGAAACCACTAGAGGTTCTTAGAACATTGTCTAACAAGCCTATAGGCACGCCAGGACGCTTCGCCACTGCTTGAGAGGAGGTCATGAAAATCGGCCGCGCACAGCCGTTCTTCCAAGCGCCTCAGGCCAAGCCTGGCGGGCCACTGCATCGAGGAGAATGCCCCGGCAGCGGTGAGCCGAGGGCAGCCTGCACCATCACCCGCTGTCGACGATGCGCAGCCGCCTCCTTCGAACTCTGCCCCTTCAGCCTTCTCCACATCGCTCTTCCTCATCCCCCCTCCTCCTTGAACATGCTCCTCCCCCCTCCTCCTGATCCACCTACTCCCGATCCTCCCGCTTTCTTGACCCCTCCATCTCGCCTGTCATCTTCCCCCCTCCCCCTTTCATCTCCCTTCCCACCTCGTTCCTTGCTTCTCCTTCCTCCTTCCCTCCCCCTCCTCCTCCACCTGATCCTTCTCCCTGTCCCCCCCCCTGATTCCTCCTCTTCCTCCTCCTACTCCTTTTCTTCCTCCTCCTCCTCCGCCTCCGCCTCCCCCTCCTCCTCCTCCTCCTCCTCCTCCTTCTCCTCCCCCTGTCGGACCCCCGCTCCTCCCACTTCACGAAGAGGGGCACGTGCCCGGACTCCAGCTGCAGCGGCAGCGCGAGGCCCCCCTAGGAGGGCCCAGCAGGCCGCGGCGCGATTAGCGAGCCCAGCGGCATGCATGAGCACTGGGTATCCTCCTCTTCCTCGTCCTCCTCCTCGTCCTCGTCCTCGTCCTCATCCTCCTCCTCCTCCTCCTCCTCCTCCTCCTCCTCCCCAGACCCCCTCGGGTCATGAGAGAAGCACGACGGAAGATGTCTTGTTATTTCCTGCCTGCGGGGGCTCTCGCCAGGCTCTGCGACTGTCAAGATCTACCCAGGATGAAGAACCAGTCCCCAGGAATGGGTCGAGACCTCTGGGGATCGACGTGATGGAAAACGACATGAAGTCGGGAGTCTGGGTCGTCGTTAGCCTCCACCGTCCTCCTGTTCAAGCTGTTCCACCTGCTCCAGCCTGCGGCTGCTCATAATAAAAGGCCACATGCATGCAAGACACTTGGGTGCAAGCCAATCGAGACAGCGTCAGCATGGGCCCTACAACGGGATGCATCGCCACGGAGCGTTCCAGCGCGCCCTGCGAACTTTCTGGAGCGCTGTGAGAAGACCGCGGCGCCCGATACGTCACTCAGAAACGCTGGGTCTCAAACGGCGGCCCTCCCTGGCGCTCTTTCACCTTTTCTCCGGTCTCCTGGAGACCTCTCGCCGCCACAGCTCGAGGGGGATCGACTGCAGAATTGATGTACCCCGAAATGAATGCTCTCGTCGAGCCCAGGAGAAACATAAATAGAATAGTCAGTAGATCTACGGAGCAATCTAAGTAGATTCCGTAGATTCGACGGAAATTATGTTTGGGGAAAATAGAGTATGTAGTCGATCCCCTACTCGAACAGCTGGATCCGCCTTGAAAGACTGGTCAGGTCAGGATGGGCCTAGGGAGGGGTCAAGGGATGGATTTTGAGAGCATGTGCGTTGGGCGGGAGAGCTGCCGTTGTCCCAACTGGTCCTTCTCATGAAAGACGCCACCCCGCTTGCGGGCTGAATCGTACCAGCTTGTCGGAACGATGATTGCAACTGCACGCAGTGATACGACTGGCTGTGCAGCCCGCAACCGTCCATTGCGATCTGCAGTCGGGTCGAGTCTCCTGATCGCGCGGCCAACCAAAAGAGCGAACACACCGACCAAACATCGACTCAACTACCATCCAAAGCCTTGCTCTAACCAAGTCCAACACGGTAGCCGAGCCGCGCTGTCAACGTTTCCAACATGCTCGCACCCCGAACTATGCCAGCAAGCCCCTCCAGCCACTCTCCCACCGCCAACCCTGAACCGACGCCTCTGGTTATCTCTCAGATTCAATCTGCTGCCCGACGAACGCTGCAATTCGGGAGTCCGGGATGTTGAACTCCAATTTCCGAGAAACCAAAAAATGATTGTAGACCAGCCCCCTGGCGCTCAATTTGCTTTAAAACTGAGGTGCCCCTCCCGGGGCTCGCATCGTGTGCTTTACAAGGCAAGGTCTGTCGCGTCAGATTGTCTTGTTTACACCCAGTCTACAACATCAAGATTGTAAGACAGTTCGCTCTTATCTGCCCGCGTGAAATTCAACATGTATATTCAAAACCCTCGATGCCCGCCCTCTTCGTCTTCGGTCGTACCCCTCGGGGGTGAATCTTTCTTACCTGTAACATGTATGTTATGCAGCCCCTATCCAAGGAAAAGGAGGACGGATGGAAGGAAGGGACAAGGGGGAGGGAGGAGGATGGAGCACGATATAGAGTAGCACGACGGGGGCTAGGAGCAGAAGGCACGTGGTAAAACCAGACAGGCAGATCGGGCGGGTAAACCCTAACAGGCGGGGCGGGAAGGCGGGCCCTGGGGACAAGGCCGAGCAGGCGGGTTGCTGAAGCGTGCAT
Organism: Prorocentrum cordatum; assembly: GCA_963575745.1. Lineage (NCBI taxonomy): Eukaryota > Dinophyceae > Prorocentrales > Prorocentraceae > Prorocentrum > Prorocentrum cordatum. The sequence continues at coordinate 176,669 of CAUYUJ010004614.1, forward strand.
CCTACATGAGTCGCGAGGAAGTCTCGATCCTAGCTGAGATGGAAGGAGCCTGAATGGGATCCTACTAGATGGATGGAGCTCCCATAGGATCATACTAGAGATGGATGGAGCTCGACTGGGATCCTACTAGAGATGGATGGAGCTCTCAGGGGGCCCGATCAGAGATGAGTAGGGCTTTAATAAGATCATATTAGACCCATATCCATCTCCACTGAGATGCGGGCTCCGCCGAAGGCCCCCAGCGGTTGCGCCACTTTCGGAACACCTCGCGCGAGGATCGTGCCCCGAATGGGAGCTCCGCCGCAGCCCCAAGCGGCTGCGCCCATTTCGGCACACCCATCACGACGATCGTAGCCCGCAGTGGGAGCTCCGCCGGGACCCCAGCGGCTGCGCCCGTTTCGGCAAACCCCCTTACGAGGACTGGCCCCCATTGGGAATTCCGCCACAGGCCCTAACGGCTGCCTTGATTTCGGCGCACACCTCACACGGATCGTAGCTCCCAGACCGCAGCTCCGCCGCAAGCCACAGCAGCTGCGCCAGTCCCGGCACACCTCTCACAAGCATCGTGCCCCCTTGGAGGTCCGCCGGAGGCCACAACGGCTGCGCCAACTTCGGCGCACGGAATCCTACGGGAGGCCTATAGGATCCCAGTGGAACCCGATGGGATCCCTACGGAAGCGTACAGAAAGACACTAGGAATCGAGTGGGGGCCCCACAAGAGCCGCATAGGAGTTCCATAGGAGACCCGCGGAATTCGATTAGAATGTGATGGTATCCTTATGCTACCGCATGAGACATACAAGACTGCAATAGGAGATCTTCAGGATCCTCGCAGGGGTCCGACGAAACCCTGTAGGAGTCCAAGGGGGTCCTATCAGAGGACGATAGAGGATACTACATAATCCGCTTATGAATCCGATTGGACCCCGACGAAATCTCACAAGAGTCCAATGGGATCTGATAGAAGCCTATGGAACAACCAAAGGATGTTATGGGGAACCTATCGGATCTACGGAATCCCACGGGAACCATATGGGATCCCTACGGAGTCCGATAGGAGTCTTATCAAAGCATTGTATACGAGTCGTATCGTACCCTTACGGGATCCTGTAGCAATTCTATGGGATCCCCGCGGAATCCTAAAGGAACCGTCTAAGTTCCTGACATCATCCCATGGGGCTACATGGGATCCCTTCATATTCCTACAATAGTTCTATTGGATCCCTGCGCATCCTATGAGCGACTTTTGAAATCCCTGCGGGGCCAGATAGAAGTGCGATGGGATCCCTTCAGACTCTTATAGGAACCGTATGGGGACCTTGTGGAATCCGTTGGCAAACTGATCGGACAAGAGGGGAAACCCCGCTTTAACCAAATGCGCTCATTGGGCGAAGAAGAAGAAACGGAAGGCAAGGGCGACGAGGAGGCGATGACGAGGACGACGTAGAGAACGTGAAAATAGCGATGAGGAGCATGAGGACCACGAGGAGGAAGAGAAGCACAAAGACGAGGACGCAGAGAACGATGGCGAGTACGAGGAGGAATGCGGAGGACGATGACGACGACGACGACGACGAAGGACTCCTACAGAAACCGTGAGGGGACCTTAAGGAATCCGATGGCAATCCGATGGGGCCCCCACGGGATCCTGTAGGTGTCTTAGGCGATCCCGAGAGAAACCCATAAGAATCCTATCAGGATCCCTGCAACATCCTAAGGATCCCAGCGTGGGCTTGCGCGTGGGTGTGGGCGTGGGCGTGGGCGTGGGTGCGGGCGTGGGCGTGGGTGTGGGCGTGGACGTGGGCGTGGGCGTCGGCGTGAGCGTGGGCGTCGGCGTGGGCGTGGGCGTGGGCTTGGGCGTGGGCGTGGGCGTGTGCGCGTGCGTGGGCGTGGGCGTGGGCGTTGTTGTGGGCGTGGGTGTGGGCGTGGGTGTGGGCGTGGGCGTCGGTGTGGGTGTGGGCGTTGTTGTGGGTGTTTGCGTGGGCGGCCCTTGCGCGGGCGCTGGCCTGCTGCCACCCCCCCCCCCAGGGGCCGGGGCACTGGGAAGCGTTGTCATCAACAACAACAGCAGCAACACCAATCATTTCAAGGCTGTTCGTCCTTATCGGCTCGAGCGCCACTCAACGCGTATACTGTGCCGTGGAAAAAGACTGCGCGATTCTTGAAACGCGTGCGCAGCGCGAACGGAGGTGCCCCGTTCGCTGCGCGGAACCTGGCACAATGTGACGGTAGTGGAGCTGTACCAGCGCGAGGCGGGCAACCTCGACCGAACTCTATTGAGCAAACTAGGATAGCGGGTCCAACACGGCGAACCGCATGTTCGAACTCGGTTCCAAACAACTGAACAGAGTATCGTGCAGGATTCCTGCGAATCTGAGGTCCGAGCCAGGATCGAGCTCGGTTCCAAACAATAGAAAGGTGTGCATATCGCGCGGAACTTCCTCGACAAGCAGGTTCGAACCGAGCTCGAACTCGGTTGGTCTTGTGTGTTCCCTGCATCTTTCGTCATTCTTTAGCATCGTGCCCATGAGTGCCGCCATGGCACATTCGGGCGAAACTTGATTCGATCGCGCCCGTGGGACATGTCAGACCGTCCTATCAGCAATGCCAGACGGTTGTTGCAATGTACATATTGGCTCAAGTTGCCGAAGTGCATTGCAGAAGCCATGCCGCTTGATGCTGATTCGAGAAGCCTCTGGCGGAACCATGTGCAACAGTCACGATGCTTGGCAAAACAGCAGGTTCGAGTGCGCCCGAAGCCTGGCCGAAGGCGGAGGAGGTAACAAAACAAAAACGTGCGCGGATATGAAAAAGAAAAGGAGCGGCGCTGTCTTCGTAGATGGCTGTGCGCATCCGAACCCTGGCCGACGTACTGTAGACAAACACACTAAACACAAATTGGCAATATCAGACCGTCCTCTTAGCAGTGTCAAGCCGTGCTTCCAATAACCATCTTGTTTCAACATACTGGGGTGAGATCCAGACGCCATGCCGCTTCATGCCGATGTGAGAAGCGTCGGGCAAGACCGTGTGGACCAATTACGAAAGTTTGCAAAACAGCAGGCTCGAGCGCGCCCGAAGCCTTGCGGAAGGCGAAGGAGTTAGCACCAAACTACCTTCTGCCCTTGCGCGAAACGTGCGCGGACGTGAAGAAACGCTGTGCAACCTCCACAAATTGCTGCGCGAGCCCGGGCCCTGGCCGACAAACTGCACAACATGAAACAAACGGGGCAATGTCAGGCCGTCCTCTTGGCAATGTCAACCCGTGCTTCCAGTCGGCATCTTGGCTCAAGTGGCTGAAGCACGTTTCAGTATCCATGCTCTTGAAACGCCATGGGGAAAAGTTACGAAGCTTGACAACAAACAGCAGGTTCGAGCGCACCCCAACGCCTGGGCAGCGGCGAGAGAGGTAGCCAAGAACCACCCGTCCTTGCCCAAAACGTGCACGGACGTGACCAGGAAGCGCGGCAAGGACCCCACAAATGGCTGAGCGCGCCCGGGCCCTGGCCGACGAACTGCCCAACAAACAAACAAAATCCACCTGGCAATCTCAGACCGCCCTTTTGGCAGTGCCAAGCCGTGCTTTCGGTTGACACCTTGGTTCAAGTGGCTGAGATGAGTTTCAGTAGTCATGCCGCTTGATGCTGATTTGAGACGCCTCCAGAGGGGCCGTGTGCAAAAGTCGGGCCACGTGCAAAATTTATGAAATCTGGCAAAGTTGCAAGTTCGATCGCGCAAGAAGCCTGCCCGAAGGCGAAGGAGATAGCCCAAAAAGCCTGGCCGAAGGCGACGGAGGTAGCCAAGAAGGCCTTCTGTCCTTGCACAAAGCTGGCGCGAACCTGAAGAAGAAACGCGGCGCGGCCTCCACAAATGGCGGAGCGCGTGCGAGCCCTGACCGGCGAACTGTACAACAAAACGATGAAAATCCACTGTGCCGTTATGAAGCATCACCAATGTTTGACACGCTGGCGCAGCGCGGATCGGAGGTGCCCAATTCGGCGCGCGGAGCCTGGTGCAATGCGACGGGAGTAGGAGCTGCTCCAGCGAGGGGCGGGCAAAATCGGGCTTGCACCCCCAATGCCATTTTTATTCGGCTACATCGGATGGCGGTTCCGAAGCGGCGAATCGCGTGGAGCTTCATCAAACAAAAAACTAACCAGGTTCGAACTCGGTTCCAAACAATCTAAGTATGGCCGTCTCGTGCGAAGCTCTCTCGAAAGCAAGTTCGAACCAGGTCCGAGTTCGGTACCAAACAATTGAAGATGAACGTTTCGTGCGGGACTGTCTCGGAAAGCTGGTTCGAACCAGGTTCAGCCTCGGTTCCAAACCGTAGATCTCGCGCGGGACTTCCACGGAAAGCAGGTTGGAACCAAACTCGAACCAGGTGGAGTTCGAAGCGAGATCTGATTCACCCCAAATCGTTGATTATGTCGTAAAGTTCTTGTACGATGCGTAGGGTGTTCCGTAGATCTACGGAGCACCCTACGTATGTGTCGTAGCCTCGACGAAGGACATCAATCCGGGGGATCCTGCGCCGGACCTCCCGCTCGATGACTGCACCACCGCCGAGGGTAGACGACAGCCGCCCGAGCACATCGAGCCCGGAGTCGCTCGGTCGACCTGCCGATCGCGGGGGGGCAATGCACGGCTGGGGCCCCCGCGGCCTCCTCCACGCCCCGCAGGGACACGGCGCCGGCGCGCGGCGCCAGCGCGGCCACGGCCGCCAGGGCGGCGCGGACGGGAGCCATCTCTTCGAGCGACGCGGGGCCGCGGCGGCAAGGGTGTACGGATGTGCGGGGGCAGGGCTCGGGCCACGAGGCGCGGCGGGTGTTCAAAGAGAGACGCACCAGCCCAGCACACCAGCACCTCACAAAAAAGACAAGCTGCCTGAACTAGGCGCGCAGAGGAAGAGCATCAACGTAAACTTTTGACGATGCGCGCGGACTTCTTGGATTCGTGCTAGAACCCCCTCTCTGGCGCGCGGAGCGCGCCAGGGGTGGAGCTGGAGGCTCCGCCAGGCGGGCCCAGCGCGGATCCAAGAGGTCCGCGTGGCCGTCGAAAATTTATGTTTGTGATTCTTGTTGTTCATCGATGAATACTAATTATGTGGTGGTTTGTTGGATCCATGTCGGTTCCACGACTGCTCGGACTAACCTGACCCACTTCTACAGCGGGGGGCAGAGGGCAAGAAGCCCAAGCATCGGATCGATCAGTCGGATCGGCGATCGAAACGAATCGGCTCGGCGGACATAGGCAGCCGAGTCGGGAGAGGCCGAATCGGCGAAAATCGGCAGGCCAGTAGGCCTCCAGCGAGAAATCGGGATCCCGAACCGATTCGAAACTGAATCGGAAGCCTCCGAAGCCGAATCGACTCGAATCGGAGAAATCCTAACAAGCCCTGGAGGGGAGCGGGAGAAGAGGCGGGGGCGCATACCTGGGCGGCGCGCACAAGGGGGTGGGGGGAGGGGGAAGGCTTCCTAGAAGGAGCCCGCCTCTTCGAAGGCGACGGCCCCACATCTACAGACAAAGCCCGCGTCTCTGAGAAGCAAGGGTGTTTCGAAGAAGCCTTCTCTCCTCCTCCTGAGGTGGAAGGCTTCTTGGAAGGAGCCCGCTCCCTAGAAGGCGCCGGCCCTACATCTACAGACAAAGCCCGCGTCTTCCGAGAAGCAAGGGTGCGTCGAAGAAGCCTTCCCTCCTCCCCCTGAGGTGGAAGGCTTCTTGGAGGGAGCCCGCTCCCCAGAAGGCGCCGGCCCCACCTTTGCAGACAGGGCCCGCACCTTCTCTCAGAAGCAGGGGTGCTCAATCTCCCCCCTCCCCCACACCCCCGTCGCGCGTGGCCGGACACCACCATCCTCGATTCCGGGGATGGACAGACCCCCCTTTAGCAAAACGTGGTTCAGTGAAAACGACCCGAGGCCCAAACCTTGCGGGCGCAAGCCTGGCAAATGACGGCCACGGCGCCCTCTCGAGAGCCGAAAACGGACGATTTACTAATCGACGTGTCGCTGTTGGGGGTTCTGTCCAGCCCCGACGATTTGTCTTACTTCCTTGTGCAAGTTTCCCGAGCGGTGGGTGGTGGGCAGGTGAGCCCAAAGATCGGATCGGTACGTCGCATCGGCGATCGAAACTCCTCGGACCAGCGGGAATCGGGAGCCGCGTCTGGAGGAGCCGACCCGGCGGACCTCGCCAGGCCGGCAGGCCTCGACTGAGAAAGCGGAGCCCACGTCGGAATCCCGAGTCGAATCGGAATCGGGATCGGAGGCCATCGAGGTCGCATCGAATCGGACCGGAGGAATCGAAGCGAGCCCTGGTGGGCACGGGGGGGAGTGCCAGTGGCGGCCCCGGGCCGCGGCGGCGCGGCACAGCGTGGGGCTTGTGCGGATGTGCAAGGGCAGGGCTCGGTGCACGAGGTGGCCGTGGGGGCGGATGGGGCAGTATTCTGGCGGCGCGCAGAAGGGGGTAGCGGGGAGGGGGGAAAGCTTCTTAGAAGGAGGTTGCTCCTTAGAGGCCGCCGGCCTTGCATCTATCAGACGAGTTCGCGCCTTCGAAGTGGCAGGGGTAGTTCTGAGAAGCCTTCCCCTCTCCCCCTGCCCCCCTTTTGCGCATGGCCGAGTATTGTGGAGGGGGTGTGGCGTAAAGGGGTGTGGTTGGTGCCAATCGTGGAAAGGACGATGTGGTCGACGATAGATCGCATCGCCAGACTCGGCAGCGCCACCACGCCTCTCTATGCCACGCCCTGTGGGCAAGGGCGCCCTCGAGGGCGCGAAGTTATTCGCGCTTCGCGGTTCGCTCCGATTCCTCCTCTTCCTCCTCTTCTTCCCTGGGAGGCGGCGCGAGAGCGCGAAGTTGTTCGCACTTCGCGCAGCGCGAAGCGCGAAGCTGGGAGCCCTTGGTGGGGTGGCGGCACTCTTCGCTCGTGCCCGCGCGGGCGGGCCCCTCTCCTGCCTCCAGAGCAGCCCGAGAGAGCGGCGAGGGTACTTTGCGCCGGCAGCGCCAACGATCGCAAGCGCGGGAGTTTGGTACTGGCGGGACGAGCCGGGCGCGGGGCGCGGAGACGGACGGGGGGCCCGCCGCGCCAGCAGGCTGGCGCCCGGAGGAGCGCCCGCTGCAGGACACCCGCAGCGTCCTGTCAGAAGCCTGGGCGCGCCGGGAGGCCCGCGTCCTGGCGGTCCGCCGCGTGGCCTTCGCGCGCGCGCGCAGGCGGGCGTCGACAGCTGGGCCACTCGGCGGCTGCTGGGGGAGGAAGGCGCTCTGGCACCAGACGCCGTTGGCGCCCTGCGCGCGGTGCTGGCCGGCAACGTGGTCCCGGAGCGGTGGCCGCGAGGTGGGGCAAGCCAGAGCGGTGCCCGCACAGCGGCGCCGCGCGCGAGGACAGGCGGCACTGGTCCTGGGACTGCCCGCAGCGGGCCGATGGGGAAGCGCGCGGCGCTCGTGGCCGGGGCCTCTCGGCCGCTGCCTTGCAGGCTCGCCTGCCGCCGGGAGTCGCGAACACAGGCGTGCTTCCGCTCGACGCCCGCCTGGCCGCGCTCGCTGCTGCTGCCAGCGCCAGCGTCCCCGCGCCCGCGCTCCCCCTGCCGCTCCCGCCCGAGGAAGGCGCAACGCGGTGCCCGGCCTGGGCCGACGGCGTGTGCAAGCACCCGACCGGCCTGGCCTGGCGCCGGGTTTGGCTTCCGCTTGGAGGATACCGCGGGTTCGCGAACCGACCACAGCGGCGGGGTCGACATGGCGCAGACTGCGCAGCGCGCCGAGCTCACGGCAGCGGTGCAAGCGCTTCACGCGGCCCAACAGCCCCTCGAGGTCGTCACAGACTCGCAGTACGTCTAGATGGTATCTCCGCATGGCGTTTCCCTACGGGAGCGGTCGCACTCGGACTTGTGGGATCTCATCGCGCCCCATTGCTGGTGCGGGCTCCTGACGGTGAGGTGGATCAAGGGCCACCTCGACGAGGACGGCGCGGCCGCGCGCGGGGTGTTTACTGAGGACCGGCTGGGCAATACCGCCGCGGACGAGCATGCTGGGGCGGCGGCCTCAGCGCGGCTGCCGCCGCCGGACCTCCTGCAGTCTCGCGGGGTCACGCTGCACGCCCCCCGGGACGCTGCAGGTGATGCTGGCCGAGGCCGAGCTGGCGGGCGGTGCTCAAAGCTAGCCAGCACGGCAGCACTGGGCAGGCGCCGCCGCGCGTGCGACGCCGCTGGGCGGCACCCGCGGCGCCTTGCGCCCCGCGAGGGCGGCGACGCGGCAGCGGCGGCGGCCGCGGCCAGGGGAGCGCTGCCGGCAGCGCCGCGCCCGAGCCCCGTCGCGGCGGCCCGTGCGCTCTTCGCCGGCGGCGCCTGGCGCGCGCACGTCACCTCGCAAGGGCCAGGGTGGGCGGCCTGCATGCGATGCGACTGCCGGGCCCCCACGTGGGAGCTCCTGGCCTGTCGCCCCTGCGCTGGGTGGGCGCCGGCGCTGCCGCCACGGGCATCGGGTCTGCTCCTGCTCCCAGCGGCGCGCGCGGGCGGCGCGGAGGCGGCCTGGCGGGGCGCCATCCAAGCGCGCTGGGAGGCCCGCCCGAGGGCGCCAGACTAGTTAGTTGAATGCGCCAGGCTGCGTGCCGCGCGCCTGGCCCTTCCCTTCCCCGCTCCCTGCCCCCCGCCCCCCCCCTGCCTTCCGCCACATGACTTCGCTGGACGGCAAAAAACGGGAAAGAAGAGGGCGGCCGCGGAGGAGAAAGGAGGAGGGAGGCCCGACCGCCGAGACTCGGCGGGGACAGCTAGGGAGAAGAAACGCACTCCTCTCTACACAACAGGCTGGATTTGCCAGATTCAGGGAGAAGAGCTCCCGAGACGCCTCGCACATCCTGAAGGCAGGCAGCCAGACCCAAAGTGTGCCTGTGGTCCCTGGGGATCCCGCCTCGTGTTTTCGACGAGTGGCGACTGAATGCCGCGGCCGCTGGGCCCCCCGAGTGCTGGTGCTCCCTGGGGATCCAGCCTCGCGTTCTCGGGATGGGGATCGCTCGAAACAAAAGCCCAAGCGCCCTCTCGGCCGAGGTGGTCCAGCGCGTTTCCACTTCCATCTTGCCTTTGACCCTTCGGGGAGGGTGTTCTCACTGCTCCTCATTGGTGTGCACCCCCTCCCCCCCCGACCAGCGACAAACCCGGGACCATGAGGGACACCCCCCCTCGCCATCCCTGCCTAGGAACACGACGAAGTGCACTTTGCGGCAATCGATAGTTGACAGTGGCCGCGGGGGTGCCAACACATGGCCTGCTGTGCGCAGGGCCACCATCCTCGTCAAACACAAGTCCAAACTGTACTTCGCGACTAAATCTGGATCATGCGCGGGCACCCCGCGATCACTTTTTTTGTCAGGGACTGCGGGGGTGCTGGCATATTACCGGCTGTGTGCAAGCCCACCAGACATCATGATGGCCACTCCGCCGCGATTGTGCACTGGCTTTGGGAAAGGATGGTGGGGACTGGCATGCTTCCCGATGTGCGAGGGCGCACCTGGCACACTGCGCGCGTGCCCCAAAGTGGCCCACCTCGCGCGGCTGGAGCATGCGGCATACTTGGCGCACGTGGAGCACATGGCGAATCTGGCGCACCAGGCGTGCCTGGCACGCTTGGGCCCCAGGGGCGCCTGTCGCGCATGCTGCGAGCGGCGCGCCTGGCACGTGTGGCGCACCTAGCCCCAGCGTCGCGCATCTGGGGCCCGCAGTGGTTCCCAGTAGCTGCCCATGTAGAGGCGATCGCTGAATGTGCGAGGACTGCGGCACTACGAGGGCGGGTGGGAGTGAGCCACACAGTCTGCATCCGGGAGACATGTCTTGACCCCTCACCCTGCACCCTCCCCTAAGACCTGGATGGGGCGCCCCGCGAACCAGTGGAGCGTCCAAGAAGGCATCGGCTAGAAGGCAATCGTCATTGATGCTACTGAGGTTTTGGGCTCATGTTTGGCCTGCTTGGGGGGCGGGGCTAATTCAGGACTCACTTTTCTTTGATCGATGTCCTCCAAGATGGCCCCAAAGGCTTACAAGAGTGCCCCAGGTACCCCAAGAGGCGCCCAGGAGGCCGCCAAGAGTTCCCCACGAGGCTCGCAAGCAAGAGAGCCCCTGGACCACCAAGAGGCTTCCAAGACGCCACAAGAAGACTCCAAGAAGCTCTCACGAGACATCCGAAGAGACTGCGAACGGCATCCAAAAGGCCTCTGGCCTTTCTGCTCGTCCTTCTCCTCCTCCTCCTCCTCCTCCTCCTCCTCCCCCTCCTCCTCTTCGTCATCCGCCAATTCCTCCTCCTACCTTCTCCTTCCCCCACCATCCCCTCCGATTCCTCCGCCACCCTCACCCTCTTGGGGTATGACTGTTTCCCCAGTCCCCTATTCCACAGCATGTTCCTCCACATCCCTGGTCATGGCAAATCGCCTGGGCATCGCTGCTGGATGGGCTGGTGGGGTTACGCACAGCGTCTAAAACAATTCTCAGACTCCTTGCCCCGACCAGGGACTCTGATCCCAACGTTGAGGAAGCAGCGCCCGACAGCAAGCAAAAACCAGAACGCGAAGCGCCACTGCGCGAACATTGAACTCGAGGGGCGCGGGGAAAGACCACGCGCGACAGCTGCGCAAAGGTGTTTCACACCGCGTGGATCGTTCAATCTTGAATCGATCGCGGCCCCGATCGTTCAAAATTGAATTCCGCCGGGTCCAAGGGCGTTATCGCGTCCCTTGGTGCTTCCGCGCTTCAAGATTCAACCTTGAACGCCTTCGCCAAAGTCGCTGGCGCGCAATCGCTGCATGAACCCACCGTACCCTGCCGAGGTCGGGGTGTGGCTTCAAGAGTCATGACTACCTACCACCCCAACTTAACCCGACGGCCCCACTTGCGGGTTGGGGGGGCACGGGTTCCATACGTGTTCTTTCAATGCTCCCTGACGCCCCCCACTGGGAATGGATGAACGCAGACTGGGGCCTTCGGGTTGGGTTGCGATGGCTTGGTTGGTGGAAGGTCAGGTCAGGGTGCGGCCCTGCCGCGGCCTGGGTGGGCAGGCGGGATCTGGCACACGGGCGGGGATGGATCGGATCGACTCGGCAGGCGGAAGGAGGGAGGGAAGCCCCCAGCAGGAGGCCAGGAGTGAAGGGGGCCCAGGACACACAAATAAATACACACAAATAAAAATGTTCCCCTATATTTTCCCATATTTTTTGGGGGGGGTCTGCCCCCCCACTTCCCATAGTTTCCCATCTTTTCTGGGGAATCGACGATGCATTGTGTCTGTGTGTTTCTTTCCCTCCTGAATGAGCCTGGTCCAGGGAGCCCGTCCCCCGAACGGCCGTGCTGCCGCCGCCTCTCTTCGGGCGCGGCGCGTCCCCCCCGTGGACCCGCCCGTGGTGGGCGAGGGCGCTTCCGCTGGCCGCGCAGACCCAAGCGAGCGACACTGTCGGCAGGAGGGACCGTCGAGCCTGGCAACGAGGGCCCCCCCGAGCCCTTCCCCGCGCGCGGCCTACACGTCGTTCGTTTCTCATCGTGCTCATTTCTAGTTCTGTTCGCTTCTACTTATGTTCCTAGCCCCCTGGTGGCCAGGAAGAGGCCCAGGACAGGAGAACTAGAAATGAAATGGATCTTGGCCCCCAACAGAAATCAAAGACCTCTCGAACAACTTCGAGATGAACAGTGTGCACTCTCCCTGGCGCGCGGAACCGCTTCACGACGTCCGTGCGGATCTGCAGCCAGTTATGCTTCTTTCTGTTCGAGCTCGGCGGCCGGCGGGCCGGGGCAGGCAATGCTTCGGGCCTCCGGCGGCCGTTCGGGACGATTCCTGGTGCCCCCGAAGCGCTCTCGGCGAGGCGCAACTGGTGAGCAGCACCCCGACGTCAGACAACCTCCGGGAACTGGTGAGGATACCCCGAAATCGGTTGCAGAGATCGTGCCGTCGGAGCTTTGGGGACGAGGAAGGGATCAACAGAGCCCGGCGTCGGACTCGCGCTCATCGGCGCTGTCCTGCTCGCCTTGCTGCTCCAGGGTGCGACGGCCGAGCACACGGACCTCCTCGAGCTCCCCCTCCCACAACTCAACCAATCCCAGAATCGAATCTACAAGCCGGATTGGCGACCGAAACGAACCGGATCAGCGGAAATCGACCTCCTTTGATAGTCCCCAAACGTGGTGGCGAGAACACCCGGCGGTGAGTCTCGGGCGGTTTGGTGTCACCACCCGGTTTGGGGACTCGCGTGCCTTTTCGAGCACGTCTCGGACGCTGGTGGGCCCAGGAGTCACAAAGCCCGGCGGTGACCCCGTGCCCCGAAACCCAGCGGTGACTTTTTGGGGATTCCAGGTCACCACCTGGTATCTCACCACCTTGCTCACCGAGGTGGCAGACAACTGTTTTGACCTTGCACGCGCCAAATTTGGTCTGGGCCACCCGAGGCATTCTTGGTCAGCTTGCGAGGCCCCGGGTCTGGGGTGGGTATCTTTCCAGGAGGCCTTCGAAACCGTCACTCACCGCCTCGTTCTCCATGGGGAGGCGAACGGGTCTCTCTGCCGCTGAGGTGAGGTGAAGCAGCTCAAGGCTTTCAGCGCGTTGCGCTGACTCTCCTAGGTCCCAATACCCGATCTCTGGGTCACCACCTGGTATCTCACCACCGAGTTTGGGGGCTCCCGACTCCTCCTCTCGGGTCGGGCGAAAGGGAGGGAGAGCAAAAGGGGGTTTTGAGAATCAGCTCACGCAGGCCCCCCGGCGCCGGAGGCGCCCATGTATCGAGGAATGGGCCCCTCGGTGGGGCCGAAACCAGCTGCATGCAGCAAATTTCGTACCCCCCCCTTTCCCAATCCCCCCCTGTCGTCCGGCCCGATCCTCTCGGGCGCCCGTCGCCCGGCGGGCGGGAACGACGCGGCGCGGCGGCTGTTCCGGGCCGCTCCCTCTGTGGCTGGCAGCGGGCGCCTGTGGTCTCTCGGGGGCGCTCTCGCGCCGGCGGCGGGGCCGCGGGCGAGGCGGATGCTCTGATGCCGAGGGTGGGGAGGGGGAGGAGACGGAGGAGACTGAGGAGGAGGAGGAGGAGGTGGAGGAGGAGGAGGAGGAGGAGGAGGAGGGATGGATGGACAGCGCCTTGAAAGGTCGGGAGGTGAGGAGGAGCAGACAGAGGAGGAGAAGGAGTAGGAGTAGGAGTAGGAGGAGGAGGAGGAGGAGGAGGAGGAGGAGGAGGAGGAGGAGGAGAAGGAGGAGGAGGAGGAGGAGGCGGAGGAGGAGGAGGAGGAGGAGGAGGAGGAGGAGAAGGAGGATGGCGGAGGAGAAGGAAGAGGAGGGGCTGCCTGAAGCCTCGACAGGAACTCAGATGTCGAGGTCCTGAAAGGTCAGAGGAGGAGGAGGAAGAGAGGGAGGAAGAGGAGGGCGGAGGAGAAGGAAGAGGAGGAGGAGGAGGAGGAGGAGGAGGAGGAGGAGGAGGAGGAGGAGGAGGAGGAGTCAGGAGGAAGGCGCCCCATCCCATTCGAACGAACGGCTATGCCGATGTCCAATCCAACAGGAGGTTTGGACTTGGTTGAAATTCACCGCCTCACCGTCGGGACAGAATCATGTTCCCGGAGGCCTCCCCGGGGACCTGGAACACATTCTGCAGCAACACTGCCACCACCCCTGGCATTCGCGATGTCGGTCTGCTCCGTGTGGCCGGGGATGGTGTTGAGGTCCTGATCCCTCCCGCGCTTCGCCAGTTCCTCCTCCTTCAACCTTCCCAACTCTGCCGTTCCAAACCCGTAATCATAGCTCTCCGTCGGGATGGGCGTCGTGACCGTGGTGCGGCCCTTCCGAACAGACGCAGGGCGGCTAGCGAGACGGTGTAACGGCGTAGTGTTGTCAATGTGCCTCTCCAGCGACTTGAGAAGGCCAAGGGCGTGCAGGAGTCTGGACAAAGGCCCTTGATGGTCGGCGCCGCTCAGCCTGACCGCCACGTTTCTGGCCGTCGCCGCCGTGCCCACGCACCGGGGCCCGCGCGCGCCAAGACTGAGGATGCTGCCCCGCCACGCATCACTCCACGGTGCTGGTCGCCCGCTGCCGGGCGATGACCGAGCGGCTCCGCCGGGTGCGCTCGAGGAGAGCTGGGCGCCCGAGCGCAGCCGGCGAGAGCCGCGTCGCCACCGGGCGCGTGAAGCTCGAGAGACGGGCCGCGCACTGCGCGCCGAGGGCGGTGCCCTCCCGCTGGCGCCGGCCCGCCTGACGGGCGCGCTCTGCACGCCCTGCCGTCGCAAGTTGGCCTGGCGCAGCGCCCCGTCTCCCTCGTGTCAAGGAGGGGGGGGTGGAGCCCGCAAGGTTGGCGAACTCGAGGGCGCGGGTGCCGGCAGCATCAGCTGCCCTCGCGGGCTCCTCGCTGATCCCTTCATGCATGGCCTCCCCCGCCGTGGCGCGCTGGTCAGCATGCGCGTTGGCGTCGGTGGGTCGGCGACATGCAGCGTCGAGTCCAACGTGCTCTTCGCTTGACTGGCGTGCCTTGACATGCCGCGCCCTCTCGATCTGATCAGAGCCGGGCCAGCTTTGCGCGAAGAACGCGACGCAGGAATAGGGCAACTTGGAGGCGATCTGCCCCTTCTTTCCTTTGCTGGCCATCCGCGCTGCGCGCGCGAAATCAGCGAATGCTGAGCAGGGCCGATCAGCAACTTCGGCAACATATGCAAAACAACAGATACTCCGCCATCGCTGCGGACGGAGCTCAACAGCGGCCGGCTTGGAGCCAGGGCCGTCGTTGGCAACCTCCATCACGGCGTCTTCGCTCAGCGGCGCCCCTGCGACCTCCGCCAGGCGGTGCACAAGGGCGTCGGGAGACCCGCGCGCGCACCTGCCATCGGCGAGGTATCCCCGTTGGCGAGCTCGCTCCTCCGTCCAGATCCCATCGCAGGCGCATTTCATGATGCAGAGCTCATGGTGGCAGTTGAACTTCTTCGACTTGTGCCGAAGAAGATTTTCCAACAGGTCGAAGGTCGCGGAAATCCCCGGGGGCAGCTGCAGCGTCTCCGCGAGCGCCCTCTCATGCTGGCAGGCGAGCCCCTAGCTCAACAACATCTCCAGAAGCCCCAGCGTAAGTTGATCGACCTGGACCTCGTCGCCGCGATGGCTGATCCATGGGAGCCCCGTGCGAACTTGCCAACCTGCTTGCTGAACTGAAGCGACGCTCGCTGCCAGGGGCCCCTTGTCCGACCTCAGAACGCGACCGCGCCCAGTGCGGCGACCGCGCCCTCAGCAACTCCCGCGGTAGCGGGGCCGTCTGGGGCCGACAGAGCGCAGCCTGCACCAGGCGGCGCCCCTGAAGAGCAGAGGCCAGCGCCTGCTGCGCCGCGGGGTCGAAATGAAGGACCGGCCTGGCGCTGGCCAACATCCCCCCCCCCATGGTACGGCTCCTAGTGCCGCCCATGGTCGCGCTTGAGCTTGAACAACTCGCCGTCGCCTATTCCGTTGACCTCCGCGCCGAACGTGAAAGCAGGCCCGGCGCCTGCGCGGTAGATCCGTCCGAAGCGCTGCGAGTTCTGGGTGGGGAGCGCCTGCCTGTGCTTCTCGAGCTCGCGCAGCCTGGAGTGATGCTGCCGCTTCCTGCTGCGAAACTTCTCTCGAGTGTCTCGAGCTCGCCGCGCCCTGCCGCTCGTAAAATCCGTGCCCAGGTAGTTGGTCGTCCTCTTGCTGATGACGGGGTCAGGTTGGATCCGCTCGGCGACGGCGTCGCCGACTTCTTCGAGCTGCTCATATTGGGAAGATTGTCGCTCAAGCTGACGCCGACAGCCTTTGCGAGTTTGAAGAAACCAGTTGCTGCTGTCACCGCTTGCTCGATCGCCATGCCTTTTCGAACTGCTGTTGACGTTCGCGGTCGCGTCGTCAATGGACGACGAAACACGGACCAGCGGGTGGAACACCACATGCAGATCATGCTGCTCAGCCGCATGCGCCTGGATGACAACCTCCGCGTAGGCATCTCCAGCTGGGAGGCCGTCTCCAGCATACCGTGGTCCATGCACATGTTGAAGATGGAGCCTTAGTATCCGAGGGCCTTCCAGCGCCAATAGGGCACCAAGCCGATTCAGAATTATCTCGGGCCTGTTCATGGGAGATGGTCTTATAGCTCTTCCTGCAGTCCGCCACGATGGTGGTGGTGTGCCGACGCAGGCTCACACTCTGCTCGCTGTCTGCTGCCACAGTTCCACGCGCTGTCCACTGCGCTCTTCCCGGTCGCGGCAGCCTAGCAGGGCCGATCCAGAAACTGTTGAAGACCATCTAGTTCATGCTCATGCGATGCCATACACTGTAGACCGACGCGTCTCTGACCGCCAACCGCCTTCGGTAGCACCGGCATGGCCATCCGTGTGAGCGGGTGGGGGAAACATGGCAATACACTCGCAGGCTTAATATATGTAGCGTAGCCTCTCCAGCGCTTGATCATCCAAGCGCTGCAGATGTGACAGGTGTATCGTCAGGGCTGCTGGATGTGCGGGCTGAGAGAAAGAGCGGCGCTCGTATGATCATGGCCGGGGACGGTCTCTTCAGCGAGCTCCTGTCAGGTACCCAGGCCCTGGGTGCCTCCTTGGTTGCCCGCCAAAGCTTGCTTCGCTACGCCTCCATATCCTTGACAACGTGGCCATCCGCCACTTAGCTCGCCGTCGCTCTGACCCTTCACCACCGAGGGGGCCTGGGCGCTGCGGAAGGAGGCCAAACGGTGAAACTTACAGTCGGCCTTGTGCGTGGCATACAGTATGTCCTCCTCACACTCCTCCAGTGAGCTATGGCCGATCCCTGCCCCAAGAGCCTTCGCGCCTCAGTGACGGACGCGTCCAAACGGTGGCTAGAATTCTTGCCCGCGTACTCTGTGATGGGGAATCCCTGGATCTCACCTGCCATGGTACGCGTGGTCCTGGAAGGGCCCCCTGAAGCTCATTCAACGCACTGCTAGCCTTGAGGTTGGCAATGCGAACCAGCCCATCCTGGAACCACTGCCAGCCATCTGAGATAACCTGGATGCCCTCTTCATTCTTCTCTTCGTAGGAACATTCAATCCACTTCGGCACCAAACCTCCATGAGCATAGTGTGCCACAGACTTGCTCTCAATCCCCGTCACATGCCAAAATCGCGCCGCCGCTTTGATGACCCCATGCCCCCACACCTTTTTTAACGGAATTTCCAAGCTGCACGTACGCTGGAGTCGCAAGCAAGTCGGACCGCCTTAACTGCGAACTGACGCTCAACATCCTAAATTTCCTCCCGTGACATCGGGCCGACAATTCGGGCGGCAGCGATCTTCAACCTGCCAGAATACGAGAAGAGGAGGAGGAGGAGAGGGAGGAGGAGGAGAAGGAGGGGGAAGAGGAGGAGGAGGAGGAGGAGGAGAAGGAGGTGGAGGAGGAAGAAGAGGAGGAGGAGAGGGAGAAGGAGGGGAAGGGGTCAAGGATTGAGAAAGCGGATAAGGGAGAGGAGGAAGAGGAGGGGGAGCAGGAGGAGGAGGAGGAAGAGGAGGAAAGAAGGAGGGGAAGGAGGAGGATGAGGATGAGGATAGGGAGGGAGGGGGGAATGCTGGGGGGGGGGCAACATGCTCGTCCAGCGCCGACCACCTCAGCGACGCGACTCCGCAAAGGCCTCGCCTCGAGAAGAGCCTGGGCTCCGCGGGCAGCAGGCAGTTCCCGTTATGCAGAGAGGCAATCAAGGACATCTGTCTCAATGTGGAGGTGAGGATACTCGTCCTCCTTCTCCTCCTCCTCCTCCTGCTCATCCTCCAATGTTCCCTTTTTGTTTCTCCTCCTCCTCCTCCTCCTCCTCCTCCTCCTCCTCCTCCCGGTGGCTCCTCGTGTGGAGGTGAGCGCCCATGGGATGAGCACTGCTCGTCCGCAGTCGGCCAGCCGCGCGGCGGAGGCTGCTCACTCCACGGGGGCCAGCGCGTCGTAGTGCATCCTGCCCTTGTGGGGAGGAGACGGGGGGAAGGGGTGAAGGATTGAGGAAGCGGATAAGGGAGAGGGGGAGGAAGAGAAGGAGGAGGAGGAGGAGAAAGAGAAGGATGAGGAAGGAGGATTGAGAAGGAGGAGGAGGAGGAGGAGGAATATAAGGAGGAAGAGAAGGAGGATTGAGGAAGCGGATACAGACAAGCTGACGCAACTTGCTTGCGCGTGTCGCCCCTGCGCAGGAGCAATGCCGCATGCTAGTTTTCTCCGCGGAGGGAAACGAGGATGAGGAACAGGACGAGGCTGAGAGACAGCACACGAGAAAGGACGATTGGTAGAACGGCTTCGGCCCGCACTTCCCTCCCCCCCCCCCCTTGCGCAACCAGGACTCCGGTCCACTGAACAGAGGGTTGGAAGGGGGGGTGGGAATGCCTAACCCCACCTGCTTCAACCCAACCTCCCAAAAGACGGTGAACCCGGAAATCCTGGACGGCGAGCCCAGATAACAGCCCGGGAGAGCCAGGCAGCCAGAAAGAAGCGGACCCACACATGCCACACGGGCGGGCCAGGGCACCGAAGCAAACAACCCTCAACCTCCCTCGCGAGTGACGATGCCGGCGACGACGACGACGCCGACGACGTCGGCGGCGACGACGACGACTACGACGACGACGGCGGCGACAACGACGAGGACGACGACGACGTTGACGATGAGTGACGAGCGACTACGAGCGACGACGACGAGCGACGATAACGACGTCGACATCGATAACGACGAAACGACAGACGACGAGTGACGACTAGGTCAACGAGTGGCGGATTGCGGCGAAAAGCGACAACGACAAGCGACAACGACGACGAGTGACAACGACTGACGACGCCAACGAGGACGACAACGACCGACAACGACAAGTACCATTGATGACAAGCAACGGCGGGTGATGACTACGTTAACGGTTGACGACGACGATAAAGACCAGTGGCGGCGACACGTTACGAGTAACGACGATAAAGACGTGGGACGATGTGGGAAGACGATAACGACATGTGACGAGGACGAGTGTACGACGACAAGCGACGACGATGCCAACGACGAGTGATGACAACGGCAAGGAAGAATGATGACGATGACGAGGAGGACCACTACAGCAACCACAGCGATGACCACGGCGAAGATGACGACGGGCAGAACATAATAACATGCTTCCCGCCCTGCACGCGTTGCCGCTTATCGAATAAGAGCAGGGTCCTATGTGCTTCGCTCTCCTTGTGTTGCCTTGCGACGAGTAGAATAGTCTAGCATTTGTCCGACCCCTTGCGCTGCCACAGAACGAGAGCAATAAACAAACGTAGTGTGTCTCCCTCTGCGTTGCCACGCGACCAGACAATCAGAGTTTCATGTGTTCGGCTGCCATGGCGATGCCACGTAACGAGTCGAATGGAAGAAAACCTATAGAACTCCAAATTGTGTGATACTTTCAGGCAACGAAGACGATCCGATAAGTCGCAAGGGTGCGTCTGGCAATCTTGTTCTTCAGGCGCTCCAGGCCATTCGATAAAACACGCCTGGGCACCTCGTCCTTTGCGCAGGGTGCTGAAAACGACCCAGTGGGTCACAGGAGCACGCCCGGCAACCCTATATTGGTGGTCCTTGCTGGCACCTTCCGCCCACCTTCCACCGCCTTCCGCCGAGGAAGAGATGTCAGCTCCTTCGACCCCTCGAAGACGAGCCCCTCACTGATTAGCAACATGAAGACCCCTAACCCTTTGACAGGGGGCCTGCCTCAGGAGGGCCAAACATATTAGGGATAGGTCTCTTCTACACAGGTATCGAACCAGACCGCTCAGATACATTATTCCTAATGCAGAGGCGGGGGCCTTGGTGCGGCCACGCCCTCACTGTGCTATTCCGGCTAGAGTGGCTCTTTGTTCTCGATGACTCTCTGCGACGCCCTCACTTGGCGAATTCTGTTTTGTGCTGATGAGCCAGTTTTCCACCACCACCACCATAAGTTGGAGGGGGGAAGGAGGAGGAGGAGGGCGAGGAGGAGGAGGACGAAGAGGAGGAGGAGGAGGAGGAGGAGGAGGAGGAGGAGGAGGAGGAGGAGGAGGACCCCCCCGCCAACTTATGATGGTGGTGGTGGAAAACACGCCCATCATTGTGCGGGCGGGGAGAGGCCCATGGGGGCAGGGCCTGGTACAGCACATGGACCGTCCTGCCGGCCCCGGCGGAGTCGAAGCACGACGCGCGGGCCCCACAAACATGGGGGCGCGGGGCGCAAGCGGTGCGCCACGACGGCGTCCCTATCTACACCCTGCGAAATGCTTAAGAAATCATGGGTTAAGAAATTCATAGTCTCAGAACTTGAATAAAAACCCAACATTTCTATTAAAACCTTAGGGTTTTCATCGAAGCATTAAGAATCATCGAGACTCTGGCCGAAAAATTAGGTTTTCTTAAGCATCGCCTAAGGTGTACCCCCCGACTTTGCTCTTCCCCCGTCTGCTGCTGCGCTGGCTCTGTAGACGCACGTCCCCAGACTCCTTCGGGTCATGCAAGAGGTCACGACGGCAGGCTGCTGGTAGATCTCGGGCTCCGGGGGCCCTCGTCGGGCCCCATCTCCGTCAGAAAGCGACTCGGGATGAGACGCTGGTCCCTGTGAGGGTGTCCAGACCTCTGGGGGTCCAAGTTGTGAACAAATCACAACGTCGGCCTGGACTGGGTCTGTAGCGTCATCCTCCTGCTGCTCCTCTTCGTCCTCCCCCTTCATCTCCTTCTCCTCCTCCATTTCCTCCTCATTTTCGCTGGCCAAACTTTAGCATCAACCAGCTGTGGCGCTGGAGCCACAATAAGCAATCGGTGACCGACTTACACGGAGTGGCCGCAGTAGCAGCGAAGGAACACGCAATGCGCAAAAGCAGCAACCGCAGAGCGAGAAGTGGGCGGCGACAGGAAAGAAAAACACTGAGGCCCGAAAGACAAAGAGGGGCAGTGCACACTGCACCTCCTGCTCCTCCTCCTCCTCCTCCTCCTCCTCCTCCTCCCCCTCCTCCCCCTCATCTTTCTCATCTTCATCCTCCTCCTCACCCTGTTGTCGTCCTCATTGTCCACGTCCACCTCCTCCTCCTCCTCGTCCTTCTGCTCCTCCTCCTTCTCCTCCTCCTTCTTCTCCTCCTCCTTCTCCTCCTCCTGCTCCACGTCGTCCACGTCCTCGTCCTCCTCCTCCTCGTCCGCGTCATCCTGCTTGTCGTCGTCCTCCTCCTCCTCCTCCCCCTCATCTTTCTCATCTTCATCCTCCTCCTCACCCTGTTGTCGTCCTCATTGTCCACGTCCACCTCCTCCTCCTCCTCGTCCTTCTGCTCCTCCTCCTTCTCCTCCTCCTTCTTCTCCTCCTCCTTCTCCTCCTCCTGCTCCACGTCGTCCACGTCCTCGTCCTCCTCCTCCTCGTCCGCGTCATCCTGCTTGTCGTCGTCCTCCTCCTCCTCCTCCCTCCCCCTTCCCCTCCTCCTCTCGCCCTCGACCTCGTCTTGAGCCCTCGTCC
Organism: Prorocentrum cordatum; assembly: GCA_963575745.1. NCBI lineage: Eukaryota > Dinophyceae > Prorocentrales > Prorocentraceae > Prorocentrum > Prorocentrum cordatum. Next base: position 198,091 of record CAUYUJ010004614.1, read on the forward strand.
TCCTCGTCCTAAGGCTCCGTCCTTCCTCCACCCCCCAATGCCCGGCCCCCTCCACGGCCCGAGGCGACCTGGGCCGCGCTCCGCCCTACCGCGGGCCAAGAGGTGCCAGCTCGCTCTCGGCCTCGCCCGCGCGAGCGGAGAAGGAGCGAATCGAGCGAGCGAGCGAGCGGTGCCTGGGCAGCTGGCAGCTGGAGATTCTCGCCTTGTCGTCGACCCCCTCGTCCACGTCCTCCTCCTCCTCCTCCTCCTCGTCGTCGTCGTCGTCGTCGTCCTCCTGCTCCTTGTCCTACTGCTCCTCCTCCTCCTCCTCCTCCTCCTCCTCCTCCTCCTCCTCCTCCTCCTCCTCCTCCTCCTCCTCCTCCTCCTCCTCTTGGTATCGCTCTCGGCCTCGCCGACACTTTTGGAGGGGCGAACGAACGAGCGAGCGAGCGAGCGATGCCCGGGCAGCTGGAGATGCTCCTGTGGAGCACCCGCCTCAGGCGCCGTCGGCGGGCACAGAAGGGTATGAAGAGCCAGCCTGAGGGACCCACAGGGCCCACTGAGGCCCTCGCCGACTCGCGGGCAGTGCCGAGATGGACTCGAGCTGCTGAGGCGTGTTTGACCGTCTGGAGGGGGAGGAGGAGGAGGAGGAGGAGGAGGAGGAGGAGGAGGAGGAGGAGGAGGAGGAGGAGGAGGAGGAGGAGGAGGAGGAGGGAGAAGGAGGAGAGGAGGGAGGAGGAGGAGGCGGAGGAGGAGAAGAAGAAGAAGAATAATAAGAATAATAAGAAGAATAATAAGAAGAAGAAGAATAATACTAATAAGAATAATAAGAAGAATAAGAAGCAGAAGACGAATAAGAAGAAGAATAATAAGAAGAATAATAAGAATAAGAATACTAAGAATAAGAATAATAAGAAGAATCATAATACTAATAATAAGGAGAATAAGAAGAAGCGGGCCGCGAAGCGCGGGTCGTGCCCCACCTCGGCCTAGGGGAGGAGGAGGAGGGAGAGGAGGAGGAGGAGGAGGAGGAGGAGCAGGAGGAGGAGGGAGGAGGAGGGGGAGGAGGAGGAGGAGGAGGAGGAGGAGGAGGAGGAGGAGGAGGAGGAGGAGGAGGAGGAGGAGGAGGAGGAGGAGGAGGAGGAGGAGGAGGAGGAGGAGGAGGAGGAGGAGGAGAGGGAGGACGCGGACGCCGCCAACCCTACAGGCGACCCCCGTTCTCGGACGGGGCCGCGCCGCCCCTCTGGGGCCCCCCAGACGCATCACCGATGTTGCAATGAACCCTCCCTCCGAGTTCCCTCTTCATAGGTCCCCACAGCGACGTACAGTCGACCCGTACAACAAGGATGTGAGGTAAGGATGCAAGGGCCTAGCAAGGCCATGCCGACACTTCGCTGGCGGGGCGCGGCCCCCCGAGAAGCCCCCAAAGGCCCCCGAGGCGCAAGGAGGCCCCCAAGGTACATCGAAAAGGCTCCCAGGAAGCTCCAAGGAGGCCCCAAGAGTGCCCCCCGCGGCTCCCAAGATGCCCCCTCCTCCTCCTCCTCCTTCTCCTCCGGATCTTCCCCGCCATCTCCCCCAAGTGTTCCCCGAAGGGTTTCTACAAGGGCTGCGGGAACACATGGCCCGATAGCTTAGCAGAGCTCTTGCCACAACGCTCGGCCACATGGGCGATTCCAGAAGGGAGGGGGCGGCGGTGGCTCACCGTAGGCGCCTTCGCTATTCGATTCGATTCACGACGCGAGAATGCCTGGGGACGCGAGGCCACCTCTGGAGCGCTCTGTGTCGCACGCAGGGCCCGTCGGAGCAGGGGCCCGCCACTGGTGGGGGGATGGGGGGCGGCCGTGTGGCGCGGGCCGTGAGGAATATCCTCTGGAAGGCGGAGCCCCGTTGCTCGTACACGTGGACGTTCACCTTCCGGAAGGCGGGGAAGGATACGACTGTGAGAAAGAGGGAGGGGGAGGAGGAGGAGGAGGAGAGGGAGGAGGAGGAGGAGGAGGAGGAGGAGGAGGAGGAGGAGGTGGGGGGAGGAGGAGGCAGGAGGGAGGAGGAGGAGAGGAGGAGGGGGGAGGAGAGGGGGAGGAGGAGGGAGGAGGAGGAGGAGGAGGGAGGAGGAGGAGGAGGAGGAGGAGGAGGAGGTGGAGGAGGAGGAGGCGGAGGAGAAGGAGGGAGGAGGAGGAGGATGAGGAGGGGAGGAGGAGGAGGAGGAGAGGAGGAGGAGGAGGAGGGGAGGAGGGGAGGAGGAGAGGAGAGGGAGGAGGAGGAGGAGGAGAGGAGGAGGAGGAGAAGGAGGAGGAGAGGGAGGAGGAGGAGGAGAGGAGGAGGAGGAGGGAAGGAGGAGAGGATTGGAGGAGGATTGCTTCGTTACTCTACGCCCTTGCGGGCAACTCGAATGTTTGTTCCACTTGTCGTTGCACATCTGTCCTCCGCACTTGCCTGTAGCTCAATCTGTAGGCCACACCGCCTAAGTCGGGTTAAATGTCATGCCGCTGTACTTGTTGTATATCATCCCGACAATGCGATCCCAGTCGATCGAATCAGTCTGCCTAGCGTCAAAAGAGGAGGCGTGAACTCGCGGGAAGGGCTATACAATGGCCCACCCGACCCGCTGTCCAACCCCAGCGGGGCGGCTCTGCCTGGCGGTCATCAGGCAGAGCAGCGGGCAGCTGGACCGGCTGCCTCCTTCGCGGCCCGCCCGGGACGGGACCCCCTCTGAACCTGGCCGAACCACAGATGACATTCAGAGTGACGCCTGATCGAACTGGAAGGGAGACGAGGAGGAGGAGGAGGAGGAGGAAGAGGAGGAGGAGGAGGAGGAGGAGGAGGAGGAGCAGGAGGAGGAGGAGCAGGACGAGGGCAGCAGCCTGCAGGGCCCCCTTACCGGCCAGGAAGCGGGCCAAGAAGACAATGGACGAGCTCTCCGAGGCGCAGCTCCGCGTCCTCGGAGTGGAGCGCGCCCCCCCACTGATTAGCAACACAAAGACCACGAACCCTTTGGGAGAGGACCTGAGTTAGGAGGGCCACAAACATTCGGGATATGAGGACCTTGCTTGAGTGCGGTCGGGAGGTTAGGAGGACCCACCGACCGTCCACCGCCTTCCGCCGAGGAAGAGATGCCAACTCCTTCGACCCCTCGATGATGAGCCCCACTCTGACTCGCAGCAAGAAGACCCCTAACCCTTCGGGAGGGAACCTGAGATAGGATGGCCACCAATCTTAGGAATAGGGAGTCCTTCCTGAAGATGTATGGAAGCTAGCCGCCAAAAATTATAACCCCTTATGCAAAGACGGGGACCTCAGTGAGGCTGCGTCTGCATCGTGTTAGTAGGGTTAAGGGTCAGGGGTTCTTTTATCCTCGATGATCCACTGCTCCCAGCAGGGGCACTTGGTGATTCGTTGGTCAAAGCTGGCAGCTAAGGCTGCAGCCCCCGTGCTGCCATACAGGCAGCCCGTATAGTAAGGACGCGCGGTAAGGATACAGGGGCCTCGGAAGGCCATGTCGACACTTTGCGAGCGGGGCGCGGCCAGCGAAAGCGGCCAAGGATGGACCGAGGAGGCAAGGATGCCAGGGGGGACCCTTGGGGAAGGTTGCCCATCCTTACCATGCGGGTTGACCGTACGGGAGCGCTGAATCAGAGCCGACGGAACTTTCCTGGCCACGGCGAGCCTCGGACACGTGTGGGCTCCCCGACCCGGATCCGCGGAGCGGCCCGCCATCCGGGGCCCCTCCTGCGCCCGACGGGGCCCTTCTGCCGGCGTCTCGGCTGCAGGTTTACGGGCGAGGGTGTGCAGCAGGCGCTCTGCTGGGGGTCGGCCTGCGGGCCCCCTCCAAGAGCTGCCCCGAGTGCACCGCCGCGCATGGCTCCTGCTGCCGGGCAGTTTTTGTTTGATCCGCGGGTCGAGAGCGAGCCCCTTCCGATCGAAGCTGAGCGGGCCGCGCACAGCTTTAATTGACAGAGGGAGGAAAAAAGAGGACCCCCTGCTGCCGAACAGATGATTGACTGGGATCGGCTGCAGAGGCGCCCAGGGAAGGCCCGCCATGGACAAGGGTTATGTCGGGCCTGTCCCCCTACAGGGGGATGTTCGACGACAAGATACCCCAAAAATACCCCAAAACAAATACCCCAAAAATACCCCAAAAGACTATGTTTTGATTATGTTTGGGGTATTTTTTTATTTTTTGTCGAAAATCCCCCTGTAGGGGGACAGGCCCGACTTAAGACAAGGGGCTCGAGCCCGTCGTCGGGCTCCTCTGGTGGCCTCCCGGGGCCCAAGAAGGACCGACGACGTTCAGCGAACCGGGCCCTCGATCCTCGGAGAGGAGGAAGTGAAGGGGCCCTGGGACACACACATACATACACACAAATAAAAGCATGCCCCAGATTTTCCCATAGTTTCTGGGTTTCTGTCTTCCCCCCCACTGCCCAGATGTTCCCATATTTTCTGGGGAAGCGACGATTAATTGTGTCTGTGTCTTTTTTCCCTCCTGAAGAAATGGAGGAGAAGCTGACAGACTGTCATCTCGACTGGGCGCCAGTCAACCTGGGTGCAGCACACCGTTGGAGTTTGACGCCCACGGCCACTGGAGCGAAAAGCCTGAACTGCCCCCTCCGAAGCCATGGGGCCTACACGCGACCCACGCGTTTGGATGACGGCCTGGGCTACGTTATTGATTCACGCACACACGTCGGCGTGACGTGTGCGCGCCCCTTGCACACAAGGTCGACGAGAAATGTGCTGGCCGGGCACCGAAGATGGCCCCAAGAGGGGCCCCGAAGGAGAACAAGAATTGACATTCCGAGCCTTGCACATGAAGACGGCCTCCGAGACCGCCAGAAGGCCCGGATGAAGCCTCCAGAAGGTCCCAAGTGGCCTCAAAGATGCCCTCAGGAGGCCCCCGATAGGCCCTCAGGAGACCCTCGAGAGACTCCCAACGAGCCTCTAGAGGCCTCCAACGAGACCCCACGAGATACACAAGATGCCTCTGGTCCACAGCCCAAGCATGATGACCGATTGGGTCGCAGGCCGCTAGATCCGCCAACCCCCGAAGCTTGCCTGAGGAGCAGCTGGCTTTCCAGATGTTAACATTCTAGTTGCCCTTCCAAGAGGTTCCCGGTGGTCTTCGGCACAACCCTCGGACTACCTCAAAACGACTACGACGACCCCAAAAAACAACACGACTCGCCTCCAAGATGGCGAACATAGCCCAACATGGCCTCCAAGACTGCCGAACACGGTCCCTCCTTGCCTCCAGTATTTCTTCCGATGCCTCGAAGACGGCCGAAGATGCCCCCAAGACGGCCCAAGAGTCCCCCGAGACGCCCCAAGACGGGTCTAAAAGAGAACCTCCAGGAGGGACCGCTCATCCGGAAATGCTTCAACGGTTTTCCCGTTCTCGCCTGCCAGGGCTTCGAAGGGGCGAGACCGTCCACGAGTCACTCAATAATGCCCCAGCACATCCCAAGAGGCTCCCAAGACTCCCAACAGGGCCCCAAGACGGCCCATGGACGACCTCAAGGCGGACAGAACGCCCAACACGAAGTGCCCCGAGAGGGCCCCATACAACAGAGCTTGTCCGGAAGCTGTGCCTCCACTGTTGCCGAATTGCCCGAAGATGGCTTCCAAGACCGTCCAAGAGGGTCACAGATGGCCTCCAAGACGCGTTCCTGACAAGCGACTACTTCGGGGTCTCTTGGACCGTTGCTGGGCATCCCAGGGTCAGTCCAATAGGCCAAAGCCAATTGAAACACAAATGTGTGTTTTTCCGGATGCTGCTCGAAGTTGCAACTTCTCCGGCTTCTGACAGCTCAAGACTCCCGAAGAGGCTCCCGAGGTCGCCCTGAGACGGCCCTGAGACAGCCCAGGGCCCCATGCCTAGGCCGCTTGAGTAGGAAGGAGAAGAGAAGTCGGGAACGCACTGACCCAGGTCAACGCAAACCCGGGTCAATCAAGATTTGCAGGATCCTGCAAGATCCTGCAGGATGTTGCTAGATCTTGCACGCTAGCCCGGGTCATTGCAGCCCTGTTTCTGCAGGATCTTGCAAGATCCGGCGCCCTGGTTGACCCCCGTTTGCATTGACCCCCGTCCCTTGAGCTCCAGGTTGCAAGAGGGCCCCCAAACGACCCAGACAGGCCCCAAGGCAGCCTCCCACGGCGCCAGACATCCCAGGAGCGCCCCAGGACGGCCCCACGGAGCGCCCCGGGTGCAGCGGCGCGACTGCCGTCGACCTCATGCCCGTGTCTGCCAGCGCCCCACGCGTGGCGGCGCCCAGTTGTCAGGGGTGGGGCCCTGGAGAGTCGGGGAGGGGGCCGTGTGTCACCATCGCTGGTTCCAGTGTGGCAGGGTGCGACCATGATGGGCAGAATGCGCATGCAAGTGCACTTGCATGCAGTGAACAAGAACACTTGCATGCTGACGCACTTGTGTAGAACATCGTCGCCACACGCATACAATCGGGACTCGCGTGCACAAGAACGCATAGCCGTACGTTTCGTGGTCCTCCAAGGAAGACGACTGGACGGAGAAGGAGAAGGCGTGCCTTTGGCAATGTGGCCGTTTGCTCCCACGGAGTGCCCAGATGCGCATGCGCGCGGGCAGAAGCTCTCCACGGCAGCCCTGCACACAGGGGCGACGGCGGGGAACACGCGCTGCTGGCCGAAGACGGCGCGTGGCGAAGGGGAAGGGGGGGCAGCATCGACCTGCCATCGACGATGCACCGCCGACCAATCGCCGAGGGGCCCCGGATGGGGAGCCCGCACGTGCCTGGGTGGGGTGGGCCCTCGGGCCCCCTGTCGGCGATGCATGGGCGATCGGGTGGTCGATAGGCTCGCCCCCGAGGCGATCCCCCACACCAGCGTTGCCACCTCTGCCCCCTCCCTGGCACTCCCGGGAACCTCCAAAACAAAAACCTCAGGAGCATCGAGCACCCGCTCCCTCCCCCATCCCTCCTTCACCCTTCACGCGTCGCCACGGCTTGGTCGCCGTGGGCACTGGCCAGCAGGTTGCGTAGCTGTTAGCTCAGAGGTCAGCTGTTAGCTCAGCGCTCATCTCATACTAAGAGTGTCCGGGACTCCCTCTTCGCATCTCTCAGCGCATTCGGGCTGCTCCTTCACCTCCTCCTCCTCCTCCTCCTCCTCCTTCTCCCCTCCTCGTGCTCCTCGTCCTCCTCCTCCTCCTCCTCCCCGTTATCCCCCTTCTCCTCCTCCTCCTGAGGGTACAAAACGCCTTCTAGCTCCCAGGCTGCAGACGTTCGCCTGGTTGCAGGAGGAGGAGGAGGTGGATGTGGAGGAGGAGGATGAGGAGGAGAGGAGGACGATGATGACGAGTCGCTGTGGCCTGTCTGCTCAAGAATCGGGTAGCCTCGGACGGCGAGCCAGACAAGGAGGATAACGAGGAGACGGAGAAGGAGAAGAAGGCTGGGGGAGCCGGAGGAGGGAAATGGGGGCGAGGGAGGAAAACCCAGATTTGCGATGTCTTGATCTTGTTGATACGGGATCCCCTGGCCCGCTTTCATCCTGAGCAATTGTTCGACGGCCCGGGGCCCGGCGAGGGCCCCTGGAGGCCCAACATAAAACCTTACATCGTGATTGTTGCCACGACGAGAGCATGTCTGGGTTGGCACCTCCTTATCATCCTCACTTGGACGCCCGAACTAATTACGGAACACATTGGTACGATGCTCAACAACTCGTGTTGCCCAACATCGGCAGCGGCCGCTGTTGGGCAAGCGGCCTTATGTCTCAAACGGGCAGCATCCGCGGGGACACTGACAAGGAGTCCTGGAAATATTAGCCTGGCGAAGGACCCAACCAGATGCAGTTGTGAATACCGTCGTTGTTAGTATCGCCTTCGGCGGATCTCCTCATGGGGCCACGAAGCGCGTGGAGAGTGCCGAAATGGGGCAGGGAGGAGCTCCCTATGGTGCCACGAAACGTGTGAGGGGTGTGCCAAATAGGGTGGCGCCGCCATGCGGACTGCGCCACTGGGACCTTAGATGGAACTCCCTCAATGGGGCGGCGCCGCCATGCGGATTGCACCATTGGGACCTTAGGTGGAGCTCTCTATGGGGCCAAGAAACGTGTGAGCGGTGCTCCAGAATGGGGCGGCGCCGCCATGCGGACTGCGCCACTGGGACCTGAGGTGGAGCTCCTCGTGGGGCCACGAAACGTGTGAGGGGTGCTCCAAAATAGGGCGGCGCCGCCATGCGTACTGCGCCACTGACACCTTAAGTGGAGCTCTTTATGGTGTCACGAAACGTGTGAGGTGTGTGCCAAAATAGTGCGGTGCCGCCATTCGGACTGCGCCACTTGCACCTTAGGTGGGGCTCCCTACGGGGGCACGAAACGTGCTAGGGGTGTGCCATCACAGGGCGGCGCCGCCATGCGGACTGCGACCTTAGGTGGAGCTCCCTATGGTGCCACGAAGCGTGTGAGGGGTGTGCCAACATAGGGCGCCGCCGCCATGCGGACTTCGCCACTGGCACCTTAGGTGGAGCTCCCCGATGGGGCCACGAAACGCGTGAAAGGTGTGCCAAAATGGGGCGGCGCCGCCATGCGGACTGCGCCACTGGGACCTTAGGTGAAGCCCCCCAGGGGGCCACGAAACGTGTGAGGAGTGTTCCAAAACAGGGCGGCGCTGCCATGCGGACTGCGCCACTGGGACCTTATGCGGAGCTCCCTATGGTGCCACGAAGCGTGAGGGGTGTGCCACAGTGGGGCGGCGCCGCCATGCGGACTGTGCCACTGGGACCTGAGGTGGAGCTCTCCGTGGGGCCACGAAGCGTGTGAGGGGTATTCCAAAACAGGGCGGCGCTGCCATGCGGACTGCGCCACTGGGACCTGAGGTGGAGCTCCCTATGGTGCCACGAAACGTGTGAGGGGTGTGCCCAAATCGGGCGGCGCCGCCATGCGGACTGCGCCACTGGGACCTTGGGTGTAGCTCCCTATGGGGCCACGAAACGTATGAGGGGTGTGACGAAGACGATGACGATGACGATGACGATGACGATGATGATGATGATGATGATGATGCTGCTGCTGCTGCTGCTGATGATGATGATGATGATGATGCTGGTGCTGATGATGATGCTGATGATGATGCCGATGCTGGTGATGATGACGGCCACGATAATGAGGGTGATGCTGCTGATGATGAGGATGATGATGATGCTACTGTTAATGATGATGACGCTGCTGACGATGATGATGCTGATGATGATAGTGATGATGGTGGTGATGATGATGATGCTGATGCTGATGATGATGATGACGCTGGTGATAATGATGATGACAAGATGCTGATGATGATGACGGCCATGCTGTTGTTGATACTGATGATGATGATGATGATGATGATGATGATGATGATGATGATTATGATGACGACGATCACGATGACGATGACGATAATGCTGATGATGGGAGGAGGGAGGGAGGGAGGAGGGGGAGGAGAGGAGGAGGGACGCGCGGCGCTGTCTCTTCAAGACGAAGACCCAACACCACAGGATGGTTGGGAGAAAAACAGGAAATGGTGAGGGTCTTCGCACCCATCCTTTCCGTACCCATCACGATCGTACTGACTCACCCGCGGGGGCGATGCTGCCCTCTCGCCTGCCTACGGCGCGCGCCTCGGCGGCCCTCACCTCGGCGGCGAGCGAGGGGTGGAAATGAGAAGCAGAATGCCTGCTCAGAAGGCGGCGGAACTTCTCAGAAGTCCTCGCGCCTTCTGAGAGGTTTTCTGTGCCCTCGGGGAAGGCTCAAACCACTCCCCAGAAGGCCGGGGGACGTCCACTTCCCCCCCGGGCTCGCCTGCGAGGGCGAGGGCGGGCCCCCCAAAGAACTCCCAACTGCCAGTCCTTCGATCCCCTGGCCCACGAGGGCGCCAAGGAGGAGAAAACCTGTGTCCAAACGAAATTGATATCGCGAGTAACACCAGAATTCGATTCAAAAATAGGATTTGCCCGTACACGATTTCCCCGTTGCTCCCGAACGGTGGTGGATGAGGCAGGCGATCTACTCCACGGACGGTATGATGGTGTGATGGTTCGGCCACGCACGCGGGACGGCAGCCACCCTGGAGGGGGTCTCCGCGCGCTTGCCCGAGCGCCCCACCCTGGACGAGCGCGCTCCACCACTCGCAAAATAGCTGCCCGCAAATGGCTTGGGCCCGCCACGGGGGGGCTACGATTGTGGATGCCATGACACTGGACACTCTCACAATCCTACCGTTGAATTAAAGATGTGTCTGAAATGTGTAGAACATGTTTTTTTGTGTAAAAAAACATGTTTCAAGCATGTTTTGTGTACGTTTATATATAATAAAACGAAAAAGCAATCTTACAATATGCTTGGAACATCTTCTAGACATCTACAAGTTATATGGCAGCACGCTTCCTCTCCATTGATCGACTTCCACAAGGTTGCGAACCATTACGCAGAGGAAGACACGATCAGCTGCTCCGACGCTTGCGAGCAGGCACTCTGCCAGTGGTGGAGCGCGCTCGGCCACACCCGGGGCTCGCCGCCGCTCGCCCCGCGCGCAGTGGCCAGCCGGGCCCCCGCCTTCTTCAGCCTGGAGAGGGCCGCCATCTCGATGCCGCCCCCCCAGCCGCTGGCCCCGATGCGCCGCGCGTAGGCCTCGGGGGGGGGAGGCCTCCTACCGCCGCCCAGTGTGAAGGGGCCCTGGGACACAAATAAATCCACACAAATAAAGGGATTCCCCATATTTTATCATATTTTCTGGGTTCTTGTCTTCCCCCCCAGCTCCCAGATTTTCCCGTATTTTCCTGGGGGTCGACGATGAATTGTGTCTGTGTGTTTTTTTCCCTCCTGACAGTGGTCCCCAGACCTCCGACGCTAGTTTTTTTTTTTCCCCCGGCCCTGCCGCGCCGACCGCCTCCACACCTGCGCGTCGTCAGCAGGGCCGCGACGGTGGCTCCCGCGCCGTGGCCGCGCTGGTGGCGCCGCCGCCGCGCGCCCGCGGCCCGCGGGAGAAGCCCGGCTACGAGCCCGCGCGCAGCCGGCTGGCGGCGCCGTCGACGACACCCCGCAGCGCGGCCGCGAACTCCTCGCGGTTCGACCAGTGGATGGAGTGCGCCGAGCCGCCGAACACGCGGACGTGCAGCTCGGGGAGCCGCGCCCGCATGTCCAGGAGGCCGCCCTCTCCCTCGTCCCTGCAGCCCGACTGCCGCTCCGCCCGCCACACGTGGACCTCGAAGCGCAGCGGCCGCTCGCGGGCGAGCACATCCCACGCATCCAGGCCGTCCGCGGTCTCGAGCAGGGACCGGAATGCCAGCCGCCGGCCGAGCGGGTTGAGGTCTGACCACCAGCCGCCGCTGGGCGCTGGACGCACCTGCTTCCCCTTCCAGGAATCGACCCACTGGTCGGAGCCGCTGCCCGGGTCCTCGGCGTACCAGGGCAGCAGTGCGTCGCGCGCCTCCTCCCAGCTGCCGAAGCGCTGCCCGTTCTCACTCGCGAACGAGCCCAGCGCCGCGAGCTGCGGCTCCGAGAGGTCGGCGTCCGCCGACCAGGGAGGGTGCCTCACCCTGAGATCCATGTCGACAATCACACAGGCGGCAAGCAGAGGCCGCGCACCAGCACGCGAGCGCTGGGCGTCCACCGCGGCGACTCGCGCGGCGACGCGGCCGCCCATGGAGTGGCCAACCAGGACGGCGGGCAAGCGGCTTCCGCAGGCCTGGATTGCCGCGACCACGTCCTCGGCCACGGCGGCCGCACTGAACTCCGCCGGGTCGCCGAGCGGAGAGTCTCCGTGCCCACGCAGGTCGAACGCTATGGCCGGGTAGCTGGCCGAGTGCAAGTCGTGGAGGATGCCGTGCCACGTGCCCTTGTTCGCGTCCAAGCCGTGGATGAGCACCACAGTGGGCGTGCTCTGCTGGGCCGTCGTCGAGGACAGCGGGATCACCATGGGGCGACGGCAGGGCCTGGAGCGCGGGAAGCGCCGCCGGAGGTACGCCTCTCTTGAGCCCTGCTGGCTTGAGCCACACTGGCTTGAGCCAAAATGGCTACGGAGGTAGACGAGAGGAGGAAGGAGGGGGAGGAAGAAAGAGACGCGCGGCGCTCTGAATTCAAAACGAGGACCCAACACTCAAGAGGGCCGGGGAAATCAACACTACATTGTCCATGGCCGTGCTCTCACCCCAGCCACACGGCCACGATCCCTTGAATGAAAACATGAGTGTGCACATGGCCATGCCCTTGACCCCTGTGACACGGCCGCGGTCCTTTGTAAAAGGCCTACACTGCGGAGCACAGGGCCGTGCCCTCACCCACAGCAGACGGCCGCGATCCTCTCAAACAACCAAACCAACCACACTGCGGTGCAAATGGCCGTGCTCCCGCCCCTGTCACACGGCAGCCATCCCCTGCAACAAGCCACACTGCGCTGCACATGGCCGTGCTCTCACCCCTGTCTCACGGCCGCGATCCCTTGTGACAAGCTGCACTGCGGTGCACGCGGCCGTGCTCTCACTCTCGTCGCACGGCCACGACCCAGTGTGCCAACAAAAGCACTACGGTGCACATCCTGGCCGTGCTCTCACCCTTGCCACGCCTGGGAGCCCTGGGAAAACATACGCGTGCACGCTCTTAGTGGGCCCTGGAAACGACAGGGCCGTTTTTTACCGGTTCCGTTTTGCCGATTTTTTGAAGGTTACGACGCCGTTTTTTTACCGGTTCTGTCGCCGTTGTTCGACCAGTTCCGGCTCCGGTTCCAATCCTGGAGCCGTTTTTTTGCTGTTTCCGGTCGCCGTTTTTTGCCGTTTCCAATTTCAAGGAGCATTTTTTGGAAACGTTGAAAAAACGGCCCTGCCGTTTCCGGGGCCCACAACGTGCACGCTTTCACTCGCCGCCCTCCCGCTCCTCGACCCGCACCTTCACCTTTGCTGCCATCAGGATGCGTTGCTGGGGTAATTCGATCGGGACGGTGTTCATCTTTGGACGCCCGACATGGGTACCGAAAAATTGGTACAATGCCCAGCAGGGCCGCTGATGGGCAGGCGGCCTCCTGTCTCGAATGGACACAGGGCGCGGCGGCGTGGACAGCGAGCCCTGTTCAAAATGAACAAGATCCGCTGTTGGGCATTGTACCCATTCTTTCAGTACCCATTTCGTGCGTGCAGATCATCGGCTTCGGCCATCGGGAGCCGTCCTCAGGTCCGGGGACCATCAAGCATGGATCCGGGACGGGGAGGCGGTCGGGGCTTCTGGGGCCGCGGAGTCGAAAGCATGGTGGCGGCAGCCAAGGTCCTGCGCGTGCTCTCCTCCTTCTCCTCCCCCTCCCCCTCCTCCTCCTCCTCCTCCTCCTCCTCCTCCTCCTCCTCCTCCTTGTTCTCCTCCTCCTCCTCCTCCTCCTCCTCCTCCTCCTCCTCCTCCTCCTCCTCCTCCTCCCTCCCCTCCTCCTCCTCCCCCTCCTCCTCCCCCCCCTCCTACTCCTCCTGATCACCCGGCCAGAACCCGTCACACTCGGCTCCGACCCCTCCCGGTGTCCATCCTAGCAGCTCCGTCGTCCCAGACCGAGTGCCGGGGGCCCCCGGCGGCCGAGGGGCGGCGAAAAGGGTCCCCTATTCGAGCCTCGTCGGCGCCCGTCCTGCGAGATGCGCTCCTGCGGCTCCTTTTTCGCCTCTCGAGGCGTGGGCTCTTCTCGTCAGCCTTGTGCGTCCGCGCGCGCTGCGTTTCTCGCCAGGGGCACAATGTATGACGCAAGCGTGGAACAATCCGGAGGTCTGCGCCGATGCAAGAAGTCGGCGCGGACCTCCGAGAGTTCCGGTTTTGGCATCTGTCTGTCCCGATTTTGACCACCTGCAAGCACAGTGCTGTTTGGCCCACCTGCTGGAAGTACCTGGAATCCTAGAGGCATCCGGGAGCCTTGGGCGCTGTAAGCACCCTGGGCAGAAACGACTACGGAGACATGCAAGTCATGATTGATTGCTCTGCTGCTTCTGCCCCTCATCGGTCGACGTCGTCTCAGGCTCTGCTCGTCGCTGGCTCAGTGAAAGCGGTGATTATGCGATACAACTGCTGCGTTACATTTGTTTTGCCTGGGTCAGGGGCGCTCGCGAGCGAGCACTTCACCAAATTGAGCACAGCTTCTTGCCTATGCTACCGTTCGACTACGACGACGTCGTCCTGGTCGTCCTG
>CAUYUJ010004614.1:219720-294720 GCA_963575745.1 Prorocentrum cordatum
ACGCGAGCGTTTCAGCCTTCAGGCTGCGACCACAGGCGGTCGGGCACCAAGAGGTCGTCCCTGCGCAGCCGCTCAAGCAGCCGCTCGTGCGCCTCCACTGATGCCAGGGTGTTGGCCACGCCCGCGCCGTTGCCGGCCACCGCAGGGACGCCGATCCCCGGGAAAGAGCCGGCCCCTATGTTGGAAGAGGAAGTGAGCGGCAGAAGCATAACTCGACTTTGGAAGCTCCGCGGGGCATTCTCGCATCGGCGCTGGGCCGCCCCCTGGCGGTGTCTCTGGCGCCGCCCCTGGCGCGCTCCGCGCGCCAGGGAGGCGGGCCCAGCGCCGATCCGATAAATCCGCGCGGGCCCCCAAGAGTTTATGCTTATGCTGCTCGTTCTTCTTCGAGATGCACCACAGCCCCTCGAGCGGCGTCTGCGGCGGCGGGTAGCTCTGCCGGCCTGCTCGATAGGCGGGCCCGTACGTCCCCCGGTGCGTGTTCAGGAAGCGCTCGTGCGTCAGCGGGGTCCCGACGAGGTCCACCACGGCGCGGTCCCGCACGTCCGGTATGACCCGCTCCAGGGCCCGCCAGAGCGCGGCGGCCCTCTCCTGCTTCTTGCGACGATACTCCTCCGAACGGCGGTCCATCCCCGCCCACTCCTCGTACGGCTCCGTCGCAGGCAGGTACGCGTGAATCGCCGCATAGCCGGCGGGCGCGGCGGTCTCGTCCACCGCGCTCGGGATCGAGATGAACACGAGGTTGTCCCTCTCGTCCACGGGTGCCCCCAGGTCTGCGCACACGATGTGGTGCACACCGAGCGCGGTCAGGTCGAGGCCCTCCGCACGGATGCCCACGTGCAGGTGCATGAAGCTGGGGCACAGGGGCACCTCCTCGGCGTCCAGGGCGGACCCCCCCAGCCTGCCTCGCCAGCGCTCGGGCACCAGCTTGGCCGCCGCTGTCCAAACGTCGGCATTGCACAGCACCGCCTTGGCAGCGCGGATCGGCCCGCGCCCTCCGGCGAGGACGACCCCGGTGCACCGCCCTGCGCCGTCCACGGTGATCTCCTCCACCCGGGAATTCACCCGCATCTCGCCGCCGCGGCGCTCCACCGCGCGCACCAGCGCCTCCACCAGCGCGCCGGTGCCACCCTTCGGGTAGTCCATGACCTGCGGGGACAGCAAGCGACCGCAACCACATCAAGGATGTCCTGCGCATGCCAACAGTCGTCAGAACACCGACAATTTCATTGGTCCGTGTTGCGGTTGATGTGCCCAGGACGGCCAAATCAACCACAACCACCGCCAGAGTGTTCTTGTCGAGGTCGGTGGGCCGAGGGACCCTCCCGAAAAACCCACTGAGTTGTGGTTGTTGTTCATTGCTGTGCCCGGATGGCCGCCCCTGGCGCGAAGAACTCGCGCATCATGAAGGACACGCCCGCGGCCTGGGTGGCATCCGCGGGCAGCCCCTGCAGCGCAAAGGCGAGGAAGTCGAAGAACCAGTACGTGAGCGAGCCCCTGGGGACCTCCGCCGCCCTCGTGGAGCCTTCCCAAAAGGGAACAGAGCAGATGGGGCCGAAGGATCGCGACGCATCGCCGATGCATCGGTGATGCATGGGCGACGTCGGCGATGCATCGGCGCAGTTGGCGTGGCGAACATCGGGCTCCAGATCCCGCCGCATCGCCGATGCATCCGCGATGCGGCGCCATCTCTCGACCCCACCTATTCGGATCCCATTCAGGAGGCCGAGACCTCAGCACGTTGGAGAAGGGCCCAGAGGGGTCCGTGCCGCTCATCACCATCTTCAGCCCTGCGGCGGGGTTGACTCGGGCCAAATAGGGGCCCACGGTGCGCAGGGCGCCGGCGTCGCCCCGCAGCGCGATGGGCGGCACGGCGGCGATGAGCTCGCTGAGGGGCTCGTTGGCCGCGCGCAGCCTCTGCCAGATGGCCTCCTCTCACGAGCGCGGACACATCTGTATCCGCGCCCTCACGGTCTTGATTCCTTGGCGCGATCCCGCGCATACGCGATCGCACGGCTACGCTCCGCGCGGGGCATCCGCGACCAAAAATCTGTATCCGCGGGGTCGCGGCCCAAGGGCCTGGCCGGCGAGGCCGCGGATACGGTTATGTTTTGCGCCTACGATCCTCCTCGGGGTTGCCGCTCACTCTGCCCAGCTCGCGGCCAAAAGCCTCGGAATCGCCAGACCTGAGGAAACAAAAGGATACCGGTAACGCTGCTCCCCGGACCTCTCCCCAAGCCCGTTCTCACCAAAATTCCGAGGCGAATCCGGCCGTGACGACGCGAGGCAACGCCGAGGGGCGAGTAGCACTGGCGGTACCTTCTCGTCCTCTGCGGACCCCACCCGGAAGAGCTTGTCGCCGGGCAGGTACATCTGCCACGCGTCGTAGGGCAGCCACTCTGGGGACTCCCCGACCGAGTCCAGCACCTGGCGCAGCGGGTTCGCCGAGGGTGCGCTCATGCCCGAGAAGAGCGAGGGGCCGCTGTCGAAGCGGAAGGTGCCCACGCCGGGGACCTTCCTGCGCCACTCGTGGGCGGCCCCCCCCGCGGTGTCGTGCGCCTCGCAGACGACCACGCGGAATCCGTAGGTGGCCAGCATGGCGGCGGCGCTGAGGCCGGCGATGCCGCTGCCGACGACCACGACGTCCGCGGCATCCGCCGCACTCCCCCGGGCAGCACCACAGAAGCGAGGGGCAACGACAGGGGGGACCGGCTCGGGGGGGGGGGGGAACATCGACCCAGAAGCGGCGATACGTCGCCGATGGAGCGACGAGGCCCCCCTGGCAGCGAAGCCGAACGCTCTGGGGCCGAGTCGGACTAATTATCCAGCCCCTCTCGGCGAGGAGTGGGCGATTGGGGGTCGGTGCATCCTCCCACGAGCCCTCCCAATCTATCCTCGTGGCCCAGCTTTCGGGTCGTAGCTCGGATCTCTGGCGCCCGCCCGAGGCGATCGGGACACCCCCGGAACGCTCTCGGCGAGGCGCAGCAGCCGGACAGCGCCCCGAGGCCCCAAAAACTGTGAGAACCTTCTGAAAGCAGCAGGAGCCCCTCGAACCTCAACCCTCGAAACTTCGACCGTCACAGGCGGCCCGGCTGGAAGACGGAGCGACAACGAGAGCAGGGCTCGAGAGAGGGGAGCGGGTGGGGGGCACAGCATCGGCAAGGAGCGAAGGACGAGGGGGGTACACTGGGAGCGGCTGCCAGCCAACCGAAGGAGGGGGAGGAGGAGGAGGAGGAGGAGGAGGAGGAGGATGAGGAGGAGGAGGAAGGAGAAGATGAGGAGGGGAGGGCGGGGATTGGCAAGCTCCGTCGGAAGGTCAGCCGCCCATCCCTCGATCTGGCCATCGCTCGGACGTCCATTCCCTGTATTTTTTTCGGTTCCGTGCGTGGCTTTTTCGCCAAATGATCAAGGATGCTCCTCGATGGTCGCCGCCGAAGGGAAAATGCACACGTCCGAGCGATGCCAAGCGATTTGAATCCCACACAGGCTGCTCGAAGGAGGGGCCCCCCCCCAGCGTTGCCCCTGATCCGGCGGGCGCGCTCGCCGCCACGCGCCGGCGCGGCGGCGCGCGGCGCGGGGGCCGACTGGCGCAGAGCGCGCGGGCCGCAGAGGACGCCCGCGGAGGGCGGGCCGCCGGGGCCGCCGCCGCGCAGCGGCAGCAGCCTCGCGGCCAGGAGGCACGCCTCGAGAGCTCGATAGGGAGCGTTCTCTTGTTCTCGGCGCTTCGACACTGGGCGGAAGAGCGGGGGGGGGGAGGGGGAGGTCTGGCTCCAGTCCTCTGCTTATTAGTGCGACTGTTTGCAGCGGTGCGTCCCGTGGGGGAGGCCCACCTGCTCGAAACAGGAGCCAAGAACAGCCGAGATCTACTCCATGGGAGGGTGCGAAGGCCCGCGCCGATCGGCAAAACAATGAACAAGAAAATGATCACATACAGTAGGAGCTCGACCACAAGAAACCTTCCACAAGAAACCCAACCCTGAGACCCTGGGACGTCCATGGTCTTTTTGGTGTGGGAACGTCACGCTTTCCATCGCAACACCATCGAAACCGAAGAAACCCAGGACACCCTGGCGGCAAGCAAGGTGTTTCTTGGCATGGGCTTCAATTTCACCGACTCGACGGACACGTTGATCTTTGGGGTGAACCAAATCTGCGGGGTTCTGCTGCTCGAATTCATGGGGAACGGGCGATCGACGGGTTATTGGAGGGCGTTTCTCTCGGTGTTCAGGCAAGTGCACTTGCATCGGCAATGCGGCGCGATCCTCCGACCCCATCTACCCCGACCTCATCTGGAAGGCCTAGGGTCCCAGATCTCTGACGCTGCTTTTTGCCATGTCGTCGACACCCCGAAGTCTTGGCCCCTTCCCTGGGACCGGTTCTTCATCTCGAATTGTTTTCAGAGCCCCCAGGCACGGTACGGGCCCCCAGAGGCTATACACAACCGCCGTGTCCTTTACGACGCGAGGGTGGCACGGCGGCGCGTCGTCTGCAGGGTCGGAGGAGGGCGCCGCATCATCGATGCCTCACCGATGCTGTGGCGATGCGCCGGCAATGCCTCGGCGACGTCGGCGATGCATCGGCGCAGTCGGCGTGGTGAAAAACGTGCTCCACGTCTGGCCGCCTCGCCAACGCATCGGCGATGCGGCGCGAACTTCTCCGGCCCCATCCGCTCCGACCCCGTCTTCGAGGCCCAGGTCTGAGCGTTCCTTTAGACGAGACGTGGCGAAAGATTGTAACATCGCGACCCATCGCGAACGGAGCCCTCAACCCGCTCATTCAAGGGGCCCACGGACACACAAATCAATACACAACAAACACATGGTTTCCCCATGGTTTCCCATATTTTCTGGGTTTTTGTCGTCCCGCCCAATTCAAATATTTTCCCATATTTTCCTGGGAGTCGTTGATTAATTGTGTCTGTGTGTCTTTTTTCCCCTCCTGACTCATGCTGCACCACTTCTCGAGGCAGACCGATCTGTGAGGGCCCCAGGGCTCGACACCAGGCGACAAGGCCGAGCGTGCAAAAACCGCGACGCCTGGGGTTGCTATAAGGGTCGGAAGCCGGGCAAAGGGCTGCTAAATCCGTGGCTGCTGAAATCGACCTCCGGGAAGGATTGCAAAAAAACCCTTCGTCCTTCGTTTTTTTGTTTTTTTGCAATCCTTCGTTTTTTTTGTTGCAATCCTTCGTCTTTCTGGGAGGAAGCCCGTTGACTGTTTCGCGTGCCGCGCCTCATTCCGGGAAGCTGTTTTTTTCCTGCCGGGAGGGCCGTTTGGGCAGCCACGGGTTCAGCAGCCCTCGCCCAGCTTCCGAAAGGGGACAGGGAGGTCAGAAGTGGATGCTAAGGTCGGCTGTACCTGGTCAAAGCTAGCTTGCAAGTCGGTTACAGATGCCTTGAGTGGCCTAGGGTGATGAGGGCGATTCGATAGAGCTGCCAAGTGGGCTCCGCCCACTAAGCCTCGATCTGTACGCCCGGAAGCCACTCAGGGCATGTGCAACCCCCTCAGAAGGTAAGTTAGGGCAGATGTTACCCCCACTTGTAACCCCCGCGTCCTCTTAGAACCCCCCCGCGGCGATCCAAACAGGACTTGTCCTGCCCATAGGAGCCCTACGGTCATGTCGGGCGTGTCCCCCTACAGCGGGATTTTCGACGAAAAATGAAAAAGATACCCCAAAAAGACCCGCAAAAAATCAAAAACTACTCCAAAAATAGCCCCCGGACTATTTTTGGACAACTTTTTGATTAGTTCTGGGGTATTTTATATTTGTCGTCGAAAACCCCCCTGTAGGGGGACGGGCCCGACTTATAAGTCCTACGGTCGGCCACTTGAGCACGGCGTGCCGCGACGGAGGCCCCGGCGACACTCTGCGCCCTGCGAGCGGCCAGCGCGTCGCTCCGCGCCGCGGGCGGCTGGAGAGAGCTCGGCACGCGGACGCCCCGGGGACCGCGCGCGCTGCATGGCGCGCCGCTCCGGCGCGCCGTGGGCCAGAGCTGGTGGAGCGACACGCTGCCCAGAAGTTCCCGACCGTACAGGGCAGTTTTGTTTTTAATATATATGTATATATACATATTTATATATATACATACATACATACATACATACATATATACATAAATAAAAACATGGGATTATTAAAACTATAGGATTTTAACTACATGACTAATACACGAGTCGATTTATGCATGAGCTCATCGTTGTTTTTACTACTCGATCCCTGCATTCTTCATACATGATCCGCACGCGGAGCATGTATTAACAACGGCACCGTACGGTGCTCGCTTCTAGGGGCACGGAAAATGGCATAAACATAAACACTCGGGGGTCCGCGCGGATTTCTTGGATCGGCGCTGGGGCCCCCTGGCGGCGCCTCTGGCGCCGCCCCTGGCGCGCTCCGCGCGCCAGGGAGCGGTCGAGCGCCGATCCGGGAAATCCGCGCGGACCTCCGAGCTGTTATGTTTATGCCCTTGTTCGTTCCCCCAGCTTCTCCCAGCACGCCGCGGGCACGACTGCGCGCGCGGGCGCTGCCCGCGCCGCCGAGCGCCGTGCGCCAGCCCGGGACGCCTGGCGGCCGCCCCTCCGCCCGGCGGCGACGGGCGGCCGCGCGGCTGGGGCGGCGGCCATGCCCGTGGCGCCGGGGCCGCGCGGCGGGGGCTGCTCGCCCGGAGCGCGGCCAGAGGCCCCCTCCGGTCGTGAGCACACTCACGACGGAAGGTGTTCGGCAGCTTTGCCGGCTCGTGGGAGCGCCCCAGCGTCGGGGTGCTCGTCAGCAGCTGCGCCTCGCCGAGCCGTCCCGAAGGAACTCCGGAGATCCGAAGACCAGCCTCTTGCAAGTCATGGGAGAGCACAGCGGGGGGGGGGGTGGCCAGGGGCCCTCACCAGGCCCCGGGAACTGCAGAATCAAACACGTCCCAGGGAGTCGGTCGAGACCTCTGCTCCGCCCCGGAGAGGGGCCGCGGCGATCGCCCGAACAGGCATCCCGTTCGATGCCGCCTCCCGGAGGAGGAGGGGGAGGAGGGGGAGGAGGGGGAGGAGGAGGAGGAGGGGGGGGGGAGGAGGAGGAGGAGGGAGGGAGGAGGAGGAGGAGGAGGAGGAGGAGGAGGAGGAGGAGGAGGAGGAGGAGGGAGGGAGGAGGAGGAGGAGGAGGAGGAGGAGGAGGAGGAGGAGGAGGAGGAGGAGGAGGAGGGAGGAGGGGAATGAGAGGAGAAGGAGGGTCGACGTCATGCAAACATCACAAACCGTCGGGGTCTCTGGCCTGCGCACCACGGCACCGCGCCGCGCGCTGGTACCGGGCCACGACCCGCCACCGGGCTGCCGCCAAGGCGCCGCCCCAGGGGCCAGCACCACCAACCGCGCACGGAGGGGCAGGGTGAAGCCTGGAGCCCAAAGGGCTACGGGCCGAGGGCGGCAAGGAGGATCAGGATGGGGATGGTCAGATGAGGCGGAGAGGAGTACTGGGGCGCGAGACTCGAGTTGTGGATGTGGACGTTCTCGTGACGACAAATCCAGAGGCGTGTATACAGGAGCAGATTGTCAAATACATCGGGCGCGCGAAGGTGGCCTCATCGTCACGACCCTATCCTTGTCTTACCGGTTAGTGCCCATGAGTGTTACTAAAGCGTGGACTCAGATTGTTGTAGTTCTTGGGACTTCTACTGGCTTGATGTGAGCGTCACCGAAATTGCGCAGGATTCGTGGTGCCGCTCCTTGGCCAGTCACCAAACCATCCACACAATCCAAGGCCTCCGATAATCCCCCAAACATTTTTGTCAAGACAGGTTCCAGGGCCCCGAAAGGCTTCCTGGAAACCGACAACACCTGGAAGCATGTAGTTTTACTGCGCCAGTCGGATCGGGCATTCTGACTGCTCTCGGACGGCCTCCTCACAGCCCTCAGTCCGCTTTTGGTGGTCACCAAGTGGTCGAAGGGGCCCCTCGCGAGCGCTCCGAAGACTGCCCAAGACAGTCCCTAGGCAACATGAGACGGCATCCAGCCGAGAGGCCCCTTGAAGGCTCCTTGCCCAAAGACAACCCCAAACCTGCCCCGATACAGCGCAACATTGGCACTGTCTGAAGACCTGCAGAGCTTTCCATCGCCTGCGGCCCTCCACCCTGCAGGCTCAGGAGGGCCGACAAAAGAGTAGCATCCCCGACGTGTCCCAAACAAGATCCTAGCTGTCGTAGAGCCGCACCCAGCGCCCCCAGAGGTTTCAACCATGTCCCACACCGTCGACTGACAAGATACAGTGCGCAAAGGCACCACCCCGCACGCGCACGACGCGAATCTGACAACCCACCCCACACAGCATCGCGCGCGCACGGCACCATGCGAGCACGCGGCACGTCGCACGCGAAAGACGGCACTACACGAGCACGGCACGGCGCACTCGCTGCGCAGAGCGCACACGGCACCGCACGTAGATCGCGGAGCACGTGCACGTTGCCACAAGCCAGTGGCACCTCGCGCGCAAGGCTCGACACAGACACCGACGGCTCTGGTCGTGCATGGCCAATGTTACCCCACGCGTACCAAGTAGGGCCCCACGTCACTCAACACGCAAACCACGTCGAATTGGAAGGCCGTGCGCAACCGACGCCCTCGCCACAAGCGCGCCATTCAGGTGACAGGATGTGTGCCCCAGCCTTCGCACGGGTTTGCCCATTTCAGAATCTGCCGCGCATCCACCCCCCACTGGGCAACGCTTTCACCCCGCGACGCGCCCACCTCGACTGCCCTGACAAGTTGGAGACCCTGATGTTCAGCAGCGTTCCCTGGGACAGGCTTCACTCTGCATGGGGCTGAGTCAGCATACGTTAGCGTGGATAGGTGTGAAGTAAGCAGTGTCAAAGAACGCTTGTCACAGACTATTTTGAATAGCTGACGAGACGAGTATGCATCAACCTGGCTACACGATGACCCCTAAGAGAGCACCAAGAAGCTACACTTATGGATTGGAGGTAAGTGTTTGCGTTGAGGTGCATGTTTGTTTGCTTTCGGTTTCCCAACGCTCGAAGGCAGCAAAGGTTGGACCCGATATCGCTCCAATATGAAACCATGTGCCCCCAGGAAGTCCCGAAGACAGCCCAGGAGGCTTCCAAGAGGGCCCAGCAGGGCCCCAAGAGGACCCTCAGGGGGGCCCAAGAAGAGGACCGAACTGGCATGTGGAACCTTTGCCCTAGAGATCGCACCCGAGCCTGCCAGCGTGCCCCCAGTGAGGCTGCCATAGGCCCCGAAACCGAACCACCAAGGCCCCAAGGAGCCCCCTACGACGCTCCAACACTGCCATAACCATACCCGAAAGGCACCACGAAACCCCTAACAAACCTCCGTTATACGATCGAATGCCAGTATATATGGGAGTACATCCATATATACAGATATGCATACACATACATACATACATACATACATACATACATACATACATACATACATACATACATACACGTACACACATACACGTACACACATACATACATACATACATACATACATACATACATACATACATACATACATACATACATACATACATACATACATACATATACACACATACCTACCTACCTACCTACCTACATACATACATACATACATGCATGCATACAAACATGCATGCATGCATGCATGCATGCATGCATGCATGCATGCATACAAACGTACACATACCTACATACCGACCTACCTACATGCATCTATACACACATACATACAACCATACATTACATACGTATACACATACATACATAAACACATACAGACATACTCACATACAAACATACACACATACATGCATACATGCCGACATTAATGCATGTGTGCATGCATGCATGCGTGCATGCATACGTACATGTATACATATGTACGTACACACATGCATGCATGCATACACACGTACATACATACGTACATCCATACAACCATGCACATATACATGCAGCACGCATACATACATACATGCATGCATGCATTCATACAGACATAGGTGCACCCACATACTTCTATATATACTATACAGATGCGTACACACGACCATATGTGTTTCCGTAGGCACATATAGTTACATGCAGCGGAAAACATGTATTCATATATACATATATATATAGATATGTATTAGTACGGCTGTGTATAAACTAGTGTCAGTATACGAAACGTATTAGCTCACGTTTGGGGATTCATGCGCACATGTATAGACGCGAAAACAATTAAAGAGAGGCAGACATATAGGTCAGACCAACCAACGCGCAGCCATCGAAACGTGCCATCTGCACTCAACCCCAATCTCCCACACAAAACAATGTGACGGTGGGCTGCTGTATATTGACCCCTTGGTGAGGTATCAGGGCGGGACTGCCTCACTTCCTGGTCGGGGAATGTGAACACGCATGTGCGAACAGGCATCGGCAAACTACACCGGTTTGACGTGCTTGCTGGGCAACTACCGCGTCCTCCAAGAACTGGGCGATCTCTCGGCGGAGCGACGCACCTGACCCCTCGCATCTGACCATCCATGTTTGCTGCAACAAACAATTTCCCCCTTGCAGCCTGACTCCACTACTGACTTCGCGTCGGTACCCTCCCTTAGCAAGGGCACGCGCGCTTTACGATGTTATGGACACCCATGCGGGAATTCTGCCATTGACCGTGCCTCCAGACATCACGATGCTTGTAACACCACGCTGGCCACGCACACAACATGTTCTGCATCACTCCGATTGGTAAATCATGATTACTGCCTCTTCTCCCACCCTCGCGCAACTTCCTCCCTGCCACGCCTGAAACTCCACCTCCCAATCCGTACGCCATGGAGTGAAATCTTCCGTCACCTGCACTGGTGACCTCATCGCCTAGGGTCTTCAAGCACCATGCATCGCCCACCACTCAGGATCCTCCGTTACCTGGAGCGGACTCTTCTGTAACCTGGAACTTTCCGCAGACTGGAGCACGTCGATGGCTGTCGATCGCTATCGCGAGACTCGTCTGAGCAGCGCAAGAGGCGAGGACCAACCATCATACTGTTGCTGCTCTTCGTCGCCTCGTCCTCATCCTCGTCTCCCCGCTTCTTATCCGTCTCCTCTTTCGGCCCTCCCCCTCCATCATCATATCAACATGCGAACCCCCGTCCTCATCCTCATCTTCTTCTCTTTGTCCTCCAGGACTCCCCTCATCATCTATCTCTCCTGTCCGATGAGAGCCTCCTCATGCCGCCAAAGCTGATGATAGTTTCTTCTGCTGCAAGTCCTCTCCCTGTTCCTCATCCTGCTGCTGCTCCTCATCTGTTTTCCTCCACCCCTTCTCCCAAACAACTCCTGCTGATGATCCTCTTTCTGTTCCTGCTGCTGATTCCCCCCCCACCCTCCACTACCTCACTCACGCTCATGCTGGTGGGCGTTGATTCGACTCTTCCTCCTCCTCCTCTTCATCAACATCCTCATCCTCCTCGTCCTCATCCTCCTTTCTTTCCACCGCCATCATAGCCTTCCTCATCTTGTTTGTGTGCGCGGCGCTATCTCTTACACTGCAATTCATCCGCACGCCTCCCTCGCCATCCACCCTCATTCCGCGTCCCTTGTCCGTCACCATCCTCATATTCTTCCTCTTCCTTCTCCTCATCCTCCTCCCCTCCTCCTCGGCCCTGGCCTCTTGGGGTAACCCCCGTGGGCCGCGGAGTAAGTCCAGGGGCCTTGGGAAATCATGGGGGGATCAACGAAGCAACGCACCAGGCCTCTTCCTCCTTCTCCTCATCCGTTTCCTTCTCATCCTCCTCGGGGGCCACTCCTGCTCCTGCCCCTCCTCATCTTTTCTCCCGCGCTTTCGCATGTGGACCGGTCCATATATGTCATACATCCATACATGCACATATAGCACCTTATCTTCCTCCTCTCTCCTGCTCCCTCCCCCTCCCCCTTCCCCCTCTGCCCCTCCTCGCCCCCTCCTCCTTCTTTCCTTCGCCTCCCCTCCCTCCCCCTCTCTCTCCCCCCTCGCGGCCGCAGACGCAGCCGCTGGTTGGCATAGCTTCGTCGGTCTCAGCCAGGCTGGCGTCGTCTTCGTCGATCGTCTGTCGACGCCGCTGCATTCGTTGTGGTCGCGATTGTGGTCGTGTTCGTGGCCGTGGTCGTGGTCGTGGTCGTGGTCGTGGACGTCGTCGTCGTCGCCGTCGTCGTTGTCGTCGCCGTCTTGGCCGTCGCCTTCGTGGTCGTCGCCATCGTGGTCGTCGCCATCCTGGTCGCCGCCATCGTGGTCGTCGCCATCGTGGTCGTCGCCATCGTGGTCGTCGCCATCGTGGTCGCCGCCATCGTCGTCGTGGTCGTTGTCTTTGTTGGCGTCGTCGAAGTCGTCGTCGTCGTCGTCCAAGGGCTCTGGCGGGGCGGTGGTCGCCGCGCGCCAGCCCGCGAACAGGCAGCTGCCGTCACCCGGCTGGCGCACGACCCGCGCGGCGCGCAGCAAGAAGCTCCCGCCGCGCGCACCTTGGCGTCGGGGGCGGGCATTCGCCCGACAGATGGTGAACATGTGTTTTGAACGTCTCGTGCTCGCGAATGCACCCCGAAGAAAGTCCATTACAAGTTGCGCGGTGTCGGTTGCGAAGATCATATCAAGGTCATGCTCCTACCCCGATATTTTGTGTGCGTGCGTATGTGGCGCATCCGCCCCGCGCACGCACGCCCAACCACCGCTGACACGCTGGGCAGCCTCAGATCCCGCTTCTTTCAGGAGGGCCTCCCTGTGATTCGGATGCGGAGCCCGGGTGCCATCGCGGACCACAGTAGCTGCAGCTGCAATTGCCAGGCGAAGAAAAAGTTGTGTCGGACTAATACTCCTCCTCTCCCTCTTGCTCCTGCTCCTGCTCCTGCTCCTCCTCCTCCTCTTCCTCCTCCTCCTCCTCTGGGCCCCCTCCCTGTATTCTCCCGCCCAAAAAGGGAATCACTTTGGTCCGCCCTCGCGGACTCAAAGAGATGCAGAAACTCCTCTTCCTCTTCCCCCTCCTCCTCCTCCTCCTCCTCCTTCTCCTCCTCAGGGCGACTGCGGAACGGCAGCATGGTGAGGAGAAGCAAGCGCTTGAGGAAACGGAGTGAGAGGAGCATCACAAATCGTTTCAGTCGACTTCTCGGAGGTGTGGAGGAGGAGGAGGCGGATACTGTGGAACATGATGATGGGATTGAGGGGGAGAAAGAAGAGGAGTAGGAGGAGTAATAGTAGGAGGAGGATGAGGAGGAGGAGGAGAGTAGGAGCATCACGCAAGCGAAGATCCCCAGGGCCAAGTGCCTGCCGACTGCGGAGAAGAAGAAGGAGGAGAAGTTGTCACGTCAGCGAATGGTCAACACCGACGCAAACAATCGAATATCCCGCCACCGAAGGGAGAACGAGCAGGAGCAGCAGAGGTAGCTCCTGGCGAAGGAGCGATCACACCAGCTTTTGCCCGCGCGGTCCTAGGGAGGTTGAAGGTATGAATCCAGGGGAGGGATGGCCCACCGAGCTCGCGAGCCTGCCCGCAACGGCAAAACACAGCACGGACACAGACTGTCGGCGGTCCGTGGGCCTCTCGGGCCGGCGCTGCGAAGCGCCCCCAGCCCAGACCCCAAACGTTGTCAGTTTTTGTTCGGAAGGTCGACCCCAGAGGTATGGACCCCTCCGCCGGGACAGGTTTCTCATCCGGAGTCGTTCTTGACAGTCCCGCGGCCCGGCAGGGGCCCCCGCAGGCCGAAAGTAGCGCGAACAGCTGGGAGGGGGGGGCAAGGCGCGGGGGCCCGCGCCGATCCGAGGAATCCGCGCGGCTCTCCCGAACTGTATGTCTGTGCAGTGCTTTCCCGTCGGCTGCCGTCCAGGCCCCCCCCCACCTGCGAGGCTCGGGTGCTGCCAGCGCGTCCCCGGCCCACGGTGCCCCCAAGATCTCCAACGATGCCCCAGTGGCCTCAATGGGCACCCCTTGCGAGGCCCATGGGGGTCTCCAGGCTCCCAGAACTGGGCGAAAGTACAGCAGACAATCTGGTCAAGAAAATCATCACCTAAGAAACTTGGGCCAGCTTCCCTGACGTTTCTTAAAACAGGCATGGGCCAGCTTTTGTCGTTAGCGCTGGAGGGGCGAACGTGCACAAGAAACTTGGCCAGCCTTCCGACAAGTCGACAAAGAAACGCTGGCCCAGCTTGTCAGGAGGAGATCTCAATCAGATGCTCGACTCCAGAGGAGCACACAATGCATGAACAAAGACCCTCGGAGGTCCACCCGGATTTCCCCAACCTGCGCTGGACCCCCCCCCTGGCGAGCGGAGCGCGCTTCGGGGCGGCGACGGAGGCGTTGTCAGAAGGGGCCAGCCCAGATCCAAGAAATCCGCGGGGAGCTCCGAGAGCTATGTCTACGCAGCGCTCTTCCTCTGCGAGAAGCCTGGCCTGGAGCATCCCTGCGAGGCGGGCTATGTCCATCTCCACTGCATGGGACCCCGACGCCCTGGGACCCAAGCCAGCGGCCGGTGGTGCCGAGCACACGCACGTCAACCGCCCACCTGCCGAGGACCCCGAAGACCGCTCCCCAGGGCGGCGCTCCCCTGGAGAAGCCCCCGCCTCGGAGCCTCGGGCCGGGGACGCCTTGCTGGCAGCCCCCCGGGGACGTGCCGCTGCCTGGCGCGCCCGCTGCCGGGTGCCACTGCAACCTGCAGGCTCCCCGGCGCCGCGCGCGCCGCGCCGCACCGGCGCTCACGGCGGTACAAAACCGGAGCTCGTGCCGCCTCCGTCTGCTGGGGCTCTGCCGCCTCTTCGCCTCGGGCCCCGCGGCGGCCGCGGGGCGCTCAGATGTACGTCGCCTCGGAGGGCAGAGGCACCCATGGGTAAGCGAAGCCCCCCCGGGCCCACGCGCACAGGAGGCTGCGCCGTCGAGCAGGGGCCCCCTTGTGGCCCAGCAGCCTCGGGCCCTCCTTCGGGGGCCCTCGGCGGTCTTCTGGCGGGCCTCGGGGGTTCTCCTCCTGGTCGTCGGCGGCCTCTGGCGATCTTCGGCGCGCGAGAGGGGGGTCTGCGTCCGAGAGGGGATCCACGTTCGAACACCTGGCCCGAGGAAGGAACCGAGCAGGGCGGGGTCTCTCGGCAAACGCCCAGGGCTGTCGTTCAGCAAACGCCAGCCAGTTGGACGGAATCGGGGTCAGGGAAAGGTCCATGATGTCATGACATGAGATGGGCTCAGGATACCTTCCAAGATTTCCAGAGTATCCTGTGGCATTAGGGCGCATGAAAAACATGCAGATCTTGGAACGATCACGACCTCTTGCACCTCCCAGTTAGGCTGGGTCGGGGTGGTTTGCCCTCCCTCGACGCCTGCCGCTGCGGCTCTGCCTGGCCCCAGCCGGTCGCCGTCTGCGCATAGCCGGCGAAGGCAGCCTGCGGAGGAGCCGGCGCCAATGGCGCGTGCGAGGGAGTCTGCGCGACGTTGGCGAAGGCCCCGTGGAAGGCCGACAGCGTCGAGGCCAGCGCCTCGCGCAGAGAGGCGAACTCGGCCTCCGTGCAGTCCTGGACGAAGTGCAGCTGCTGCCCATTTGCTTGCCCGTGGACCACCTGGCGGGGGACGCGCGGCACGGCGGACCGGAGCGACACGCCATGCCGTACAAGGGGATCGCGTGTCGCTCCGGTCCGCGGGGAAAAACTCGGGACGTTGACGCCTGGGGACCGTGACGCGGACAGCGTGTCGCGCCGAAGCGTCGTGGGCCAGAGCCAGCGGAGCGACACGCAATCCAAACAATCCCGGCCGTGAACAAGAACTGTCGGATGTCCGCGTTCATTTTTCTGGATCGGCGCTGGACCCCCCTTCTTGGCGCGCGGAGCGCGCCAGTGACGGCGCCGCCAGTGGATTCCAGCCCGTCCAGCGCCGATGCAAGAAGTCTACAGGGCAGTTTTTAATACATTGTATTTTCTAAAACATCGTATTTTAAAATGCACTTATCTAATAATAAAGTTATGCATGAATTCATGGTTGTTCTTAATACTAAAACCCTGCATTTCAATACATGGTCCGCACGCGGAGCATGTATAAAAAACGGCACTGTACGAAGAGCTCCGAACATTTATGTTCAGGCCTGTGTCTCGGGTTCAAGGAGTGGCCACACGCACCTGGCACATGCCACGGACCTGGTCGAACACGGCTGACGCGTCGAAGCCGTAGGCGCCATGGGCGCCGCGCAGCAGGCGCTCGGACTCGGACCAGTTGGCCGTGACACCGGCCTCCTGGGTCCCGATCCACGCCGTCGCCGCGTCGTGCTCGACGTAGCGGACGTAGCAGTTCCCGCTGGCGCCAAGCAGGTTCAGGTCCTCGATCGCCCCGTACCCCTTGAACCACTCCTGGAGGAAGGGGCAACGGCAGCATAGGCTTTCGGACGTCAGCGCGGAGTTCTTGGATCGGCGCTGGAGCCCCCCTCCCTGGCGCGCGGAGCGCGCAGGAGGGCAGCGCCGGAGGCATGGCCACGGGGGCGGCCCAGCGCCGATCCGACAAATCCGCGCGGGGCTCCTAAAGTCTGATGCTGATCAATTTGTTCTTCTTCGAGCTCCAGGATCTGATCCCGCGAGTAGTGCTCCACTGGCAGGTTTGTCAGGAACACCTCGCGGTCCCCTGGGTGCGCGGCGACCTGTGGTCGCGCGGTCATCGGCAACTCGTCGACGTACACCACCCTCCGCTCGCGCACGTTCTGCTGACCAGCCCTGGGGAAGCCAAAAGATATCGAGATCTCTGCCTGAGTGCGTTCTGACCAGGACTTCGAAGCAAATCCAGCAGCGGCGACGAGGGCCTCCCACGAGGCCCAGGAAGCCGAACATGAGACTGGAACAGCGACATCTCCTCCCCTGAGCCCCCGGTCCCGGCTGCACTGCAGTACAGGGTGCACTGCTCGTGGCCATCGGTCACCTGGGCGCCGTGCACCTTGGCCACCGCCGAGCGCACGTTCCCCGGCAGCGTCAGCCGCACACTGGCCACGCGCGAGCCCGTTCTCGGATCCGCCATGATCTTCACCTCCTCCATGCCGCCGTACGGCGCAAACGTGGCCTGGGATCCCGACCCCCTCGCGACCTGAACAAAGTCATGACGGGCGGGTGTTTCTGTTTTCGGCCTCCGGGGGCCCTTACTGGGCCTCAGGACGGTCGATCCACAACTCGACATGGAAAAAATTGTCCTGGGGAAGGGGCCCGTACCTCTGCGGGCCCAACGGAAAAACAAAAACACGACGTCGGCGGTCTGGGGATGGGGCTCTTCGAGGTGTACACCAGGCAAGTCGTCTGGTCGACCAAGGATCGAGTAGGGGATCGACTAATTACAGCATTGGTTTACCCCAAAGTCGATTCTCTCGTCGAGTACGAAAAATACCTGGAATCGAGCAAATCAATTTTGGGGTAAATTAATTCGGCAGTCGACCCCCTACTCGAAAGGAGCTCGGTGTGTGTGTGTGTGTGTTTGTGTGTAGACGGCGCACGGTCTCCGACGCCGTGAGGAGCTGGAGGGCCTGTGCACCCAACTCCTCCGCCGAGCTATCCTCTGGCTCGTCTTGAACGGCCAGACACTGTGGCGCACACCGTGCGCCCCTCCGATGGCCTGAAGCTGCGCCTCGCCCCAACTTCTCGGGAAGCCGGACACCGTAAGCAGCCCTGCGCTCAGCGCCGCGCCTGGGTCCTGGCAGGAGCAGCCAGCACCAAGCCGACGAGCCGGACCGCATCGGCACGGAATCTGATAGCCACATCGAATCCAGACCCGGACCCGCATCGGATCGGGACCCGCATCGGCACGGAGTCTGAGTCGGCAACGGTTGGAAACCTCCCATGCGGACACCAGGCCTGTTTGGAACCTCATGTCACTGCCCACCCCAGACCCCGCCCCGTTTCCTCATTGCCAAAAACGCAACATCGCAGAAAATCACCACGTGAGCCCCAGACCTCGTCTTTCTGCATTATCTTTCGAGCTGGATCGATGTGTGAGGGTCCCGGGGCCCGACACTGGGCGAAACCTCATGGTGGGAACAATTGGCATGCGACGTCCTGATCTTTTCAATACGGGACCCTTTCCCTGGGACCGGCTTTGCGTTTTGAATCGTTGCTTGAAGTGCGACGTCCTGAAATTGTCAATACGGGATCCCCTGAAATCCTGACCCTTTCCCTGGGACCGGCTCTGGGTCCTGAATCTTCTTGTGGCGGCCCCGAGGCCCGGCAAGAGCCTCTGGGGGCCCAAAATAGCGAGACCAACCTCGTCGTGATTTCTGTCGCAATGCACCCCGAAGAAAACCCATTATAAGTTGCGCGGTGTCGGTTGCGAAGATCATATCAAGGTCATGCTCCTACCCCCGATACTTCGTGTGCGTGCGTATGTGGCGCGTCCGCCCCGCGCACGCACGCCCAACCACCGCTGACACGCTGGGCAGCCTCAGATCCCGTTTTTTGTAGGAAAGCCTCCCTGTGATTCGGATGCGGAGCCCGGGTGACATCGCGGACCTCAGTAGCTGCAGCTGCAAATGCCAGGCGAAGAAAAAGTGGTGTCGGACTAATACTCATCCTCTCCCTCTTGCTCCTGCTCCTGCTCCTGCTCCTCCTCCTGCTCCTCCTCCTCCTCCTCCTCCTCCTCCTCCTCCTCCTCTGGGCCCCCTCCCTGTATCCTCCCGCCCAAAACAAGAAATGACTTTTCGACGCCGCCCTCGCGGACCCAAAGAGATGCAGATGCTCCTCCTCTTCCTCCTCCTCCTCCTCCTCTTCCTCCTCCTCCTCCTCCTCAGGGCGACTGCGCAACGGCAGCAGTGTGAGGAGAAGCAAACGCACGAGGAAACGGAGTGAGAGGAGCATCGCGAATCGTTTCAGCCGGCTTCTCGGAGGTGTGGAGGAAAGAGGCGGATACTGTGGAACATGATGATAGGATTGAAGGGGAAAAAGAAAAGGAGGAGGAGGAGGAGGAGAGTAGGAGCATCGCGCAAGCGAAGATCCCCAAGGGCAAGTGCCTGCCGACTGCGGAGAAAAAGGAGGAGGAGGCGGAGACGTTGTCACGTCAGCGAATGGTCAACACCGACGCAAACAATCGAATATCCCGCCACCGGAAGGAGAATGAGCAGGAGCAGCAGAGAGAACCCAGACCTGGACCCGCATCGGATCGGGACCCGCACGGGCACGGAGTCTGAATCGGCATCGGTTGGAAACCCCCCGTGCGGACACCAGGCCTGTTTAAAACCTCGCGTCACTGCCCTCCCCAGACCCCGCACCGTTCCCCCATTGCCAAAAACGCAACATCGCCGAAAATCACCACGTGAGCCCCAGACCTCATCTTTCTGCATCCGGAATGTGCGCTCCACGCGCAGGTTCTTGCAATGGCGAAACGATCCTCGCCCGTCGCCCCCGCCCAAGCCTGAGGCTGGTGGCTCTCCACCGTGTCCGCGCGGGGCGCGAGGGGCAGAGCTGCGACCTTTCTGTGACTCCAATGCGGGTGCAGGCGAACGCCTGTCCTGTCGTCGCGGCACAGCACGAAGTCCCACATCGGCAGCTTCACTTTCACCCGCTGCCCCGTGAAGTGTGTCGCGTTCGCGTTTCCTGGCGCATGTGGTCGTAGCTGTTTGGCCGTATTTCCAAGGGACAGCCGATCAGAACCCCGCTGTTGCGGGCCCCCCCAGCGACCTCCCTGACATCTTCCTCCCAGAGCGTCGCCACCATCTCTTGCCACCGCCACGGGACTTCCCCGTCTCCCTTGAAAGACAAGCTCGTTCCCTTGCAGTGTTCGCAAACACAGACCATGGTGGGCTCCATGTTGTCGAACAACTTGGCCTCTGACTCGACCGGCTCTCTTGCGTCTGCTTTGATGCCGCGCCAAAATTTCAACGCCTGGCTGTGTTGCTTAAACGAACTGCCGAGCCTCTGCAGATAATTCCCAACAAAAAAAATCGACGGCGAACTGTTCCCATTCTCGGGGCCTGCGCGCCGCCGCTGCTGCGGCGGCCAAGGCCCTGGCGCCGCAGGCGCGGCTTGGGATCCCGACCCCTCCCCTGGAATAGAATCCCCAGGTTCTGGCGAGTTTCGGAGGGCAGGCCGCGCGAAATTATCGAATTCGGGCATGCAGAAACAGTGGGCGCGGGGGCTCGCGACGCCAACCGCGGCAAAGCGAGGCGGCCTTTCACGCGCGACCGCCGACGCTGCTGCGGCGGCAGGGTCATCGCGCCACTTGGCGTTCCCAGTTACGGTGTTCCCGTCTTGTCGCCGCTCTCTCCAGCCCCGCGTTGACCAATCACGGCAGTCCTCCCAGCCAGACCAGCCGCTGCTGCGGCTGGCCCACCAGCCTGCCGCGCCACCCCATGTGTTTCCGCCTGCGTCGCCCATTGCAAGACGATCGCGCACGCGTGCGTCAGGCCGCGAGCGGCCCCACTGCACCGTTGCTCGCGGGCGAACCCGCGGGCGCGGGATGGTTTGAGCATAACGGTGACGGACGACGCGATGTGATTGGACGGCAGAGAGGTTGAAAGAAAAGGGGGCGGGAAGAGGGAAACGAAGTGGACGAAGAGTGGGAAGTCGAACCAGAAGGGGGAGACAAGGGCGGAAGAGGCAAAAAAGGCAACGGAGGATAATGTGATGGATATTGTGAAAGGGCGCATGGGAAAACGCGACAAGGATCACAGACGCAAAGATGATGAGCGCAACATTAGCATGAGAGATACGAACTCAAGCAGCAGGATGAGGAGGAACGGGATGAGGACCCCCTCTGTCACAGAGGGCCTCCGAACACCGCCCCTGTGTCACAGAGGGCCTCCAAACACCGCCCCTCTGTGCAACATGTTGCGCTGAATGCGGCTTTGGATTACCGCATCACGAAACAGCACGACCAGAGTCCCATGCACGTCTTTCTGCTGCACGCTTCGGGCCGGATCGATCTGCCAGGGCTCCAGGGACCCAGAACTGTGCGCAAACGCCCGACGCCAGGATCTCGCCCCGAGCAGGGCGGCGCGGAGGGGCCTCGGCTCTGGGACACAGAGAGAAGAGTACTGTAAGCCTAGAGCGAACATTTCCAGTCCCGCCGCGGCAGCGAGTCGGTAGGGGGACGAGGAGCAAGCGTTGGGCGTCGGTAAATGTGGGAGCGATGATTGGGGGGGGAAGAAAAGTGCACACGTCGGACCCTAAGGGCTCCTTTCTGGGCCCTCACGGGCCCCTGGAGGCCGAAGCCGAAGATCCCCCAGACCTCCCCTATGGGTCTCCGACGTCATGTTTTTTTTTTAAGGCGTGGAAGCCCAGGGAGGCCTGGACCCCATCCCCAGGACCGGCCTTTCGGCATGAGTCGTCTTGTGGACCGTCCGGCGAGGGCCACGCGGGGCAGAACACTGCCAAGAACCGGCCTTCGTGTGCTTTCCCTCGCAACGCGGGCATGTCTCCGGGGGCGTCCCCAAGAGGGGGGAGCGGGGACGACGTGGAGGCGGGGCGACCAAGAGGGGGGGGGCGTCGTCGTCGTCATTGTCGTCGTCTTCTTCTTCGTCGTCGTCGTCGTGGTCGTCGTCCAAGAGGGAGGGCGTCCAGGAGGGAGGGGGGGCGCAAGACATGGGCGGAGGCACGTGCGCGGGGAGGCGCCCTGAAATCTAGGGGGATATCACTAAAGGGGCCCAGGGACACACACACACACACACATATTTATATATATATATATATATATATATATATATATATATAAAAATGCACACAAATAACAGGATTCCCCTCATATTGTCCAATAGTTTCTGGGTTTTTGTTTTCCCCCCACTTCCCATATGTTCCAATATTTTCTTGGGAACCGACGATTAATTGTGTCTGTGTTTTTTTTCCACTCCTGAAGCATGGCCCCCGCCATAAGATCCACTCCCCCCCTCCCTGAGATCTGACGCTGCGAAAACACTGCAGCATCGTACGAGCACTCACGACCCGAGCCCCGGACCCCGTGGTCCTGCATCCTTTTTCTCGAGCCGGATCGCTACGTGAAGGTCCCAGGGCCCGCAAACGGGGCGACCATGCCCGTTGTGAAAAAATTGCAACGCCAGGATCTCAGGGCTGGTCCCCGCCTCCCCCCCATGTGAAGGGACCCTGGGATGCACAAATCAATAAATATAACTAGCAGGATGTCCCATCTTTTCCTATCTTTGCTGGGTGTTTGTCTTCCCCCCCACCTCCCTATTTTCCCGAACATGTTCTGGGGAATCGACGATTGATGGTTGGTGTCTGTGTGTTTTTGTTCCCTCCTGACTGGCCGCCCCCGATGTCAGGGTCTGTCCTGCCCCGCAGCTGCCGCCGCCGGGCCGCCCGCCTGCGGGGCCCGCGCCCCCGCGGCGGCGCCCTGCCCGCCGCCGGCGGGCGGCCACGCGCTGGCCGCGAGCCCGTGCGGCAGCGCGCCGGCGAAGCTGGCGGCGAGGACGGCGTGGGCCTGGAGTCAGGGGGGCGTAAGACCCGGGTACAGGGGACTCGGAAATCCCCGACGAGGTCGTCAAAAAAATGACGAGGCCGAGCCTGCATTTTGACGAGGCCTCCTGCTGCAGACGGTCGTCAAAAAACGATGGCGAACCCGAGTCCTGGCAAACTCGGGTCTTACGCTACCCCGACCGTGGCCGACGGCCCGGAGCTGGAGCTCCGGCGGCAACGACAGGCAAGAAGAGTGCCCCCGCGGTCTTTTTTTTTGGGGGGGGGCCTGAGCTCGGAGGGCCCAGCCCAGGACGGTGGGGATCGGAGGGGGTCTGTCCTGCAGACGGCCCAGGCCAGGCCGCCCAGATGCATGATCCCTCGTGCGAAGACGGGGGGGCCTCAGGGAGGCTACGTCTCATCATCGCGTGATTAGGGTTAGGGCCTCTTCTGTCCTCGATGACCTTGGGAGCCGCGTTCCGTGGCGGACGACCCAGATCTCCGACGATAACGTGTTGCGGCGGCGGCCCCGGCGACACGCCATGCCCTGCGAGCGGGTCGCGTCTCGATCCGCTCGGCGGGGCGGGGAGACGGGAGGGCCTCGGGACGCCGACGCCCAGGGGCCGGGCAACGGACAGCGCGCCGCGCCGAAGCGCGGTGGGCCCGAAGCTGAGAAGCGACACGCCGTCGAAGAGTTCCGGACAGTGCGATGTGCTGAGTCGGGGCGCTTGCTGGCCATCGCTCGGACGTCCCTTCCTTGTTGTTTTTTGTTTCGGTCTCGTGCGTGGCTTCCTCGCCAGATGACCGAGGGGGCTCCCGGATGGTCCTCGCCGAGGGAAAACTGCACACGTCCGAGCGATGCCAAGTTTGTGCCTCGGCCTGGGCCCTCGAAGGCCGCTTTCGGGGCCAGGGCCGTCCAAAACGGGCCTGGGTCGGCGGCGAGCGCGGGGGGGGAAGGGAGAAGGGGCGGGCCTTCCCAGAAGGCCCGGAAGCCCCCCAGCCTTTCGAGAGGCTTTCGAGGGTTATAACCCTCGAAAGCCTCCGGGGTATACTCTCGAAAGCGTTTTTGAGAGGCTTTCGAGGGTTAGAAGTCTGCTGTGTCTTCTGGGTGTACCCCGAAGACACAGCAGACTTCTCAAAGGCGCGAGGGCTTCTGAGACGTCCGGCCGCCTTCTGAGAAGGTCTCCTCCTTCTCACTTCCCCCCCTGGCTCGCCGCCGCATTTGGTTTGGGGGGCATAACTCGGGTCTCCGGCGGCCGTTCGGGACGATCTGGACAACCCCGGAACGCTCTCGGCGAGGCGCAGCCGCTGGAACGCATCCCGAGGGCGAGAAACCGCCAAGAAGCTGCGAAAACGCCCGGAGAACTTAGAACTTCGAAGTTCGACCACCAGGCGAGCCAGCAGCACCCGATCCCCATCTCCTCCTCACTTCCCCCCCTCCCTCGCCGCCGCCTGGGCCGAAACGCTACTCCTGGAGCAGCGGTCGGGACCCTTGTGGGGGGGTCCGCGCCGTGGAACACCACTTTTTCGATCCGCGGATCGAGAGCGAGCCTCTTCTGGTCGAAGCTAAGCGGGCCGCGCACAGCTTTAATCAACAGAGGAAACAAAACAGAAGGAGGGGCCTCACGTCAAGGCCAGGAGGCCGTGGAAAATCACGACGCCGGCGGTCCGAAGAAAACGACGAAAACCTCAAGGACGCAAGAGCAAGGAAGAGCAAGGACGCAAGGGTACCCTGAGCAAAGTCGCGCGTCCTTATTAGGGTTTTTGACTGCACTCCCGGAGAAGCGGTCGGGTCCCTTGGGGGGGGGGCCGCGCCGTGGAAAACCACCGGGTTGGCCGTCGTCGGCGGCGGCAGGCGGCGGGGCGCGCGCTCCGCAGAGCCTGCCGTCGTCTTGTTCGCCGTCCTCTTCGTCGTCCTTTTCGTCGTCGTCGTCGTCGCCGCCGTGATCGTCGTCGCGGTCACCGTCGTCTTCGAAATCGCCGCCTTCGTGGTCGTCATCATCGTCGTCGTCTGCAGCGTCGTCTTCGACGTCCGTGTCGCCTGTGTCGTCGTCCTGTTCGTCCTCGTCGGCGTTGGCGTCGCCGTCGCTCCAGTCGTCCTCGCCGTCGCCTTCGAAGTCGTCTTCGTCGTCGTGGTCGCCGTCGTCCCCGTCGTTCTCGCCCTCGTCCTCCCCATCCCATCTCTGGGGATGGGGGGGGCGGCCGTGGAACCTCGGGACCCATCCTATCTGGGGGGGGGCGGAGGCCAGGGAGGCACGTGCACCTATGCACCGATCGGCGTACAGCCAAGATTTCGCCAGAAGGCGCCCTGGACGAGGAACATCGAGCCCTTCCCGAAGGACCTTATCCCACAACTTTCGCAGTGCACGTTCCCGGTGGGCTGCCCCATGTGTTTACCGTATCGGCGATCTCTCGGCAGGTGTGTCGAGGTCGATGATCGGGTCGGACGAACAGGGGGGGGAGAATAGGGAGGGTTAGCGAATCAATTCACGCAGCTGGTTTCCCCAGAGCCTCGCGGCGCCAGAGTACATTGTGGGAAGCGCCTGGAAGCGGGGAGGAAACCAGCTTCAGGCAGCAGATTTCGTATCCCCACTTCCCCTCCGCCCCCCCCTCCTCCGACACCAAAGGGGGGGTGTCGGAGCCGATGGGCCGCCCAGGGGGGCAAAAGGCCACAGCTTCTCCGACACTTGTAAGCCAGTCTGGCCTGGGAGACGTCCGCGAGCTGGGCGTACCCGTTCCAGGTGGACTGCCCCAGGGACATATCGCATCGACGATCTCTTAAAAGGGTTTCGGAGCCGAAGGGTTCCCATTGCGGGGAATAAAGCACAACAACTCCCCGAACATATTTCTGGTCTGGCCTGGGAGACGTCCACAAACCGGGCGTACCCGTTGCTGGTGGGCTGCAACGTGGATGGATCCACCAGCAGCTTCACCTCCTCAAGCGCGCCGAACGACGCGAGGAGGCCAGCCAACTGCTCTTCAGTGGCCCCGGCGGGCACCTTATCACAGAGGGTGATTCTCCTCCGCCCCCTCCTCCTCCTCCTCCTCCTCCTCCTCCTCCTCCTCCTCCTCCTCCTCCTCTTCCTCCCCCCGTCCCCGTCTCACGTATGTTGTTTTGGGGAGCCGAGATACGGACCGCCTGGCCCAACATTCGCTGTCCCTTCATCTGTCGCTTTCACCCGCCGAGCATAAAGAGCTCGATCATATGAGTGAGCATGCGAACCTCCGTGATCTGTTTTCCTCTTCCCCTTTCTGTGCTCATGTGAGTTTCCGTAATTATGTTGTCCGTAGCGCTGAATAATGTTGGGTCCTGGTTTGCCTTGTTTCCCGAAACTTGATTTCCTGTTGGATCCCGCGTGGCGCGGTGTCGACACTGAGGAGGACAAAATACCTCGTTGCTCGCAATGTGTGTTTGGAGGTTGTTGACCCCGAGACGCACAGTACTGCTTGGATGCAGGCGTTCCTTGTAGGTGAGCGGCTAATGCTGGGATGCAAAAGCCTGCCCACGGTATTAATGAAGTTGCATGGTGTTGAGAGCGTGACAGGTTACCTTCTGTGTGTCACGATACTGTATGATGCATGATGTGGAGTGTGCTCCCGCTCGTGTTATGCATCCCGCGTGGGGCTTGCACGAACAAAAGATGTTTTTGACTGGGTTCGGGCGAGACATCATGGCGGAAAAGCCAAGCGGGATACCAAGCGGGAAACCACACGAAAAACCATACGGGAGACCAAGCGGGAGACCATACGGAAAACCATACGGGAAACCTTCCGGGAGACCAGACACTACTGGCTACCGATTTCGAGCCTGGGGAACGCAACCGTGGTCTTAGAAACAGCGAGTGTAAACAGCGAGTGTGCCAGCGTTGACCACAAAGACAAAAAGTATTATTATGTGGGTGTGCGCGCTACTTGGGGCAAGCTCCGTCGTGGAAGCTAGGTGGTGCTATCCATGAGGCGTCAATTGTTTGATGTAAAATATGCTGTGCAAGCTGCGTGGTGCTAGCTAGGTGAACCGGATACGTGGTGTAATTTTTGCGGAGCAAGCTACTCGGTGCAAACTACGCTGTGTAAGCCATGTGGTGTCAAGTATTCGTGGCACTACGCGTGGGTTAGCTTATGTGGTGTAAACAGCGTGTCGTAAGAAAAATCAGTCGTGTGAACTGTGTGAGTTTTGCTGTACTGTGGATTTCGAACTATGTGTGGTGTTTGCAGGCTACGTCGTGCAATCTATGCGGTGCCCAACACCCGGCGAAACCTTGGCAGACCCGCCCTGCGCACGAAGCGCCCAAGAGGTGGCCACGCGGGCCCACCAACGGGGCACCGGGCGAAACCTCGGCACAACCATCCAATCTCTTCGGTATCCCGGAATAACAACCCATAAGTGTAAGCACTGTTGAGGAATGTATGTGTAATTATTTGTGCATAAATGTATGTATATATATGTGTATATATATACATATATGTGTGTGTGAATAAAATTATCATGGCGAGGACCCAGCCATAAGCAATTATTCGTAACGCGTTGTGGGTGCCGCTTTCGGTGGGGTTCCCTATGGGGCCACGAAGCGCTGCCCTGGGTGGGGGATGCGCATGCTAAAGCAGCCACTGGGGCCTTCGGTGGAGCTCCCTATGGGGCCACGAAGCGCTTCCCTGGGTGGAGGAACCGCATGCGAGAGCAACCCCTGGGGCCTTCGGTGGAGCTCCCTATGGGGCTACGAAGCGCTGCCCAGGGTGGGGGAAACGCATGCGAGAGCAACCGCTGGGTCCTTCGGTGGAGCTCCCTATGGGGCTACGAAGCGCTGCCCAGGGTGGGGGAAACGCATGCGAGAGCAACCATTTGGGCCTTCGGTGGAGCTCCCTATGGGGCCAGCGCTGCCCAGGGTGGGGGAAACGCATGCGAGAGCAACCACTGGGGCCTTCGGTGGAGCTCCCTATGAGGCTGCGAAACGCTGCCCAGGGTGGGGGAAACGCATGCGAGCGCAACCACTGAGGCCTTTTGTGGAGCTCCCTATGGGGCCACGAAGCGCTGCCCAGGGTGGGGGAAACGCTTGCGAGAGCAACCGCTGGGGCCTTCGGTGGAGCTCCCTATGGGCCACGAAACGTCGCCCAGGGTGGGGGAAACGCATGCGAGAGCAACCACTGGGGCCTTCGGTGGAGCTCCCTATGGGGCTGCGAAGCGCTGCCCAGGATGGGGGAAACGCGCGCGAGAGCAACCAGGCCTTCGGTGGAGCTCCCTATGGGGCCACGAAGCGTTGCCCAGGGTGGGGGAAACGCATGCGAGGGCAACCGCTGGGGCCCTCGGTGGAGCTCCATATGGGGCCACGAAGCGCTGCCCAGGGCTGGGGGAACGCATGCGAAAGCAACCATTCGGGCCTTCGGTGGAGCTCCCTATGGGGCCACGAAGCGCTGCCCAGGGTGGGGGAAAAGGCATGCGAGAGCAACCGCTGGGGCCTTCGGTGGAGCTCCCTATGGAGCTACGAAGCGCTGCCCAGGGTGGGGGAAACGCATGCGAAAGCAACCGCTGGGGCCTTCGGTGGAGCTCCCTATGGGGTAACGAAGCGCTGCCCAGGGTGGGGAAAACGCATGCGAGAGCAACCGCTGGGTCCTTCGGTGGAGCTCCCTATGGGGCTACGAAGCGCTGCCCAGGGCGGGGGGAACGCATGCGAGAGCAACCGCTGGGGCCTTCGGTGGAGTTCCCTATGGGGTTACGATGCGCTGCCCAGGGCGGGGGAAACGCATGCGAGAGCAGCCACTGGGGCCTTCGGTGGAGTTCCCTGTGGGGCCACGAAACGCTGCCCAGGGTGGGGGAAACGCATGCGAGAGCAACCACTGGGGCCTTCGGTGGAGCTCCCTATGGGGCCACGAAGCGCTGCCCAGGGTTAGGGGAACGCATGCGAGAGCAACCGTTGGGGCCTTCGGTGGAGCTCCCTATGGGGCCACGAAGCGCTGCCCAGTGCGGGGGGGACGCATGCGAGAGCAACCCTTGGGGCCTTCGGTGAAGCTCCCTACGGGGCTACGAAGCGCTGCCCAGGGTGGGGGAAACGCATGCGAAAGCAACCGCTGGGGCCTTCGGTGGAGCTGCCTATGGGGCCACGAAGCGTCGCCCAGGGTGCAGGAACCGCATGCGAAAGCAACCGCTGTGGCCTTCAGTGGAGCTCCCTATGGGGCCACGGAGCGCTGCCTTGGGTGGAGGAGCCGCATGCGAGAGCAACCACTGGGGCCTTCGGTGGAGCTCCCTTTGGGGCCACGAAGCGCTGCCCAGGGTGGGCGAAACGCATGCGAGAGCAACCACTGGGGCCTTCGGTGGAGCTCCCTATGGGGCCACGAAGCGTCGCCCAGGGCGGGGGAACCGCATGCGAGAGCAACCACTGGGGCCTTCGGTGGAGCTCCCTATGGGGCTACGAAGCGCTGCCCAGGGTGGGGGAAACGCATGCGAGAGCAACCATTGGGGCCTTCGGTGGAGCTCCCTATGGGGCCAGCCTTCGGTGGAGCTCCCTATGGGGCCACGAAGCGCTGCCCAGGGTTAGGGAAACGCATGCGAGAGCAACCGCTGAAGCCTTCGGTGGAGCCCCCTATGGAGCTACGAAGCGCTGCCCAGGGTGGGGGAAACGCATGCGAAAGCAACCGCTGGGGCCTTCGGTGGAGCTCCCTATGAGGTAACGAAGCGCTGCCCAGGGTGGGGGAAACGCATGCGAGAGCAACCGCTGGGTCCTTCGGTGGAGCTCCCTATGGGGCTACGAAGCGCTGCCCAGGGCGGGGGGAACGCATGCGAGAGCAACCGCTGGGGCCTTCGGTGGAGCTCCCTATAGGGTTACGATGCGCTGCCCAGGGCGGGGGAAACGCATGCGAGAGCAGCCACTGGGGCCTTCGGTGGAGCTCCCTGTGGGGCCACGAAACGCTGCCCAGGGCGGGGGAAACGCATGCGAGAGCAACCACTGGGGCCTTCGGTGGAGCTCCCTATGGGGCCACGAAACGCTGCCCAGGGTTAGGGAAACGTATGCGAGAGCAACCATTGGGGCCTTCGGTGGAGCTCCCTATGGGGCCACGAAGCGATGCCCAGTGCGGGGGGGACGCATGCGAGAGCAACCGCTGGGTCCTTCGGTGAGGCTCCCTACGGGGCTACGAAGCGCTGCCCAGGGTGGGGGAAACGCATGCGAAAGCAACCGCTGGGGCCTTCGGTGGAGCTGCCTATGGGGCCACGAAGCGTCGCCCAGGGTGCAGGAACCGCATGCGAGAGCAACCGCTGTGGCCTTCAGTGGAGCTCCCTATGGGGCCACGGAGCGCTGCCTTGGGTGGAGGAGCCGCATGCGAGAGCAACCACTGGGGCCTTCGGTGGAGCTCCCTTTGGGGCCACGAAGCGCTGCCCAGGGCGGGCGAAACGCATGCGAGAGCAACCGCTGGGGCCTTCGGTGGAGCTGCCTATGGGGCCACGAAGCGCTGCCCAGGGTGGGGGAAACGCATGCGAGAGCAACCACTGGGGCCTTCGGTGGAGCTGCCTATGGGGCTACGGAGCGTGTGAGAGGTGTGCCGAGAGCAGAGGCAAGGAGGGGGCGGAGGGAGGAGGGGGAGGAGGAGGAAGGAAGGAGGGAGACGCGGGGCGCTCTCTCTTCAAAACGAGGACCCAAACACCACAGGATGGTTAGGAACAATAAAACCTCCCTGGCCACTTTGGTATATTTGATTTACCCCCACGGCTTCAACGCATCAGGCAACCAATCGCCTGCTTACAACATCCGGGGGGAATTCTGCAAGCCAATTGCACCGAGCAGCAGGTGCACATAATTGGGCGACCTCGCCTCGGCGACGCCGCTTCGGGGAAGGGGCTTCGCGAGTTCTTTTCGGAACGCCCACTATGGCCCCCTCCCCTCAAGGATCGACCCTCGGCTCGGCCGCCAACAACAGGGCATATGTCGGCTGCACAAGACATAAGCTACTGTTGCATGCCTTGAAAGCCCCTCTCTGGCCTGCATGGACCGAGACTGTGCGGAACCAGGAGAAGGCCCAAGGGTGGGAGGCGACGG
The DNA here is from genome assembly GCA_963575745.1 of Prorocentrum cordatum. Lineage (NCBI taxonomy): Eukaryota > Dinophyceae > Prorocentrales > Prorocentraceae > Prorocentrum > Prorocentrum cordatum. Next base: position 250,077 of record CAUYUJ010004614.1, read on the forward strand.
GATGCACGGGTCGGGGATGACAGAGGCTGACCTCCCCCGTGTCCCGACGCTCTCGTTGGATAGGCGGCCCCCCTGTGCAACGATCACCGCGGGGGGAAAGTTACCTCAAGCGCCCCACGGCCGTGCAAGCAGGGGGAGGTGGACAGCACGCAGCAAAGAAAAGGACGGCCTCAGGGGGCCCCAGATCGATCCCGCCGCGCGAGTCCAGCGACCGCGAAACATTGGAGACTGAGCGGCCCTCCCGTGCAGCTGTCACCGCAGGGGGAGAATAACCTCCAGCGCCCCACGGCCGTGCAACCACGGGGAGGTGGACACACACGCAGCAGTGAAAAGGACGGCCTCGGGGACCCCAGATCGAACCCGCCGCGTAGGTCCAGAGATTGCAACGCAAAAAACTCGAAGCACCCGAGGGGATGCTGATACGAATTTCCCTCCAGGAGATACCTTTTTGGGGCATGGCCCTGTGCCCTCCCAATTCGCTTCCCAGAGGCGGCCCGGAGAGGCAGAAGGCCCCAGAGACAATCAATCGGGCCCAAGAGGCCTCCACGACAGCCCAAGGGCGCTCCAAGACGCCCATGATGCCCCCAAGACGGCAAGAGGGCCCAAAGAAGCCCCACGATCACTCGAAGAGGACCCCCAAGAGGACCCAAAGAGGCAAACATCAGTACTGTTCCTTCTGTTTTTCTACTCGCGCTCTCGCGTTATGGGCTTCCAGCGCTCCAAGATGGCCCCAGATGCCCCCAAGACCGCGCCAAGACGGCCCCAGAGGACCCCAAGAGGGCCCCAAGACGGTCCAACAGGGCCCCCAAACGGCCCAAGAGGCGCCCAAGATCGACCAAGAGGGCCCCAAGACGGCCGCAGGAGGGGCCCAAGAGGTGGAACACGAACCGACAACTCGAGCATCCAAGGGGCCACCTGGAAGCCCCAAGAGGCCCCCCAGAGAGCCCTAGAGGCCCCCCACTTGGGCCGTCTTGGAGCGTCGGGATGCCAAAAGGCTGGGAACTCTAAAATCCATCAAAAGCCGATGGGAAAACAATGCTTCTTGGAACCTCTTCGGCCTTCTGGGGAGCTTCTTGAGGGCCTCGTCGGTCCCATTTGGGGGCCGCTGGGGCTCCCTGAGAGCCTCTCGGGGTGGAAGGCTCGGATGTTCGGTTCATCTTACCCCTCTTGGGCCCCCCTTGGGACCGTAGTGGTGCCCTCTCGGGCTGTCTTGGGCCCTGTTGGAGGCCTCTTGGGCTATCTTGGATTGATTTTGGCGGCCTTTTGGGCCGTCTTTGGTCAGGACGTCAAGAGGCTGAAAACTCTAACACCAATCAAAAACATATGGCATGACATGGATTTTTGCCTCTTGAGGCCTTCGTAGGAGGCCTCTTGGATACTCTTCGGCCCCCTGGGGGGCTTCTTGGGGCCTCTTGGAGCCTGTTAGGGGCTTCTCGGGGCCTCCTGAGAGCCTCTCGGGGTGGAAGACTCGGATTTTCGGTTCGTGTCAACCCTCTTGGCTCCATCTTGGGGCCGTCCTGGGGCCCTCTCGGGCCGCCTTGGGCGCCTCTGGCACCGTCTTGGAACCCCCGTGAGCTGTCTTGTGACCGTCTTCGAGGCCTCTGGGGATGCCTTGGAGCGGAAATTAAAGCCTCTTGGGCCGTCGTGGAGCGTCAGGAAACTCAAAAGGCGAGAACTCGACAATCGATCGAAAACCAAAGGACAACATATTAGTTGTGCCTCCTGGGGCTCCTTTGGAGCCATCTTGGAGACCTCTTGGGGCGTCTTGGAGGCCTCTCGGACAGTCAAGGACCAATTCTTGGGTGATCTCGGGCGGTCATTGGTCGTTTTCGTTGTCTGGAAACGCCAGGGCCGTCTTCGGGCGACTTTACAAGGCATTCAGCGCTACGGCAGGGCCCCCGGGCCCCCCTGGTGCGAGAGCCACGTCCCGGGCCCCGCCTCGTGCTCGTGGCAGGGCGTCCCTGGGCCGTCTCGGCGCCCTCGTGGGGGCCTGTTGGGGCGACATTGGGTGTCTGAAATCCATCAAAAACCTAAGGACAACCAATGATTTTGGCGTCCCTTTAGGCCGTGTTTGAAGCCTTGTGGGCCGTCCGGAGGCCATCTTGGGCGTGTTCGAACGATATGTCCTCGTTTCGGGGCCTCTTGGGGGCCTTTTGCGGCCCTTTTCGTCTGTGTTGGGGCTTGCTTGGGCCGTCTGGGGGCGGCCCTGGGCTGTCTCAGCGCCCTCTTGGAAGCCTGTTTGGAAGATTTCTGGATTTCCTGGACCGTCCTCCTTCAACGTCGGCGGCACTGGCCGTGAGACTTCCTGGGAACATGATTTGTTGGGGTGTCGTTGGGCGCCTCCGGAGGCTTCGGAGCCTGACGCGTTTCCGAGCGTGGCGGCAGGTAGCGCTGCTTGGGACTCTCGTTTTTTTATCCTGACAGGCGTTTATCAGGGCAGGCGTTTTTTGGGGAGAGGGCGGCAACCCGAGAATCATGTTCCGGGAAGCTTTCCGGGAGCATGATTTGTTTGGCTCTCTTAAGAGGGGGGGCTCTGGGGGCTTACCGAGGGGCCCCTTTTGGCCTTGTCGGCAAGCCTATTGGAAACATGGTTGGGACAGTGGGCGGAAGCCCAAGGAATCAAGTTCCCGGAAAGCTCTGGGAAATATGATTTACCGAGGTCTATTGGGGGCCAGCAGGGGGCTTCCCTGGGGGGGCCTTGGGGGCTTATTGGGGCTTCCGGGGGGCCTGGTGGGAGCCTCCTGATAGGCTCTGCGGGTGTCCTAGGAGCCTCTCAGGCCGGAGACCTTGAAATGTAGCGCTCTTCGAGCCCTCTTGGGTCGCTCTTGGGGCTCTCTTGGGGCGCTCTCGAGGCCCTCTTGAATTATCTGGGGGGCCTCCTGGGCCGTCTCTGGTCTTTTCTTGGGAGCCTCTTCAGCCGTCTTGGAGCGATCTGAATGGCCTCTGACGCCGTCTGGGACCGTGGGGAGGCGGAACATGCGAAAGCGCAAAAGTGCGGGGCCTTTTGGAGGGGCCTCTGGAGGCGCTCTTGGGGCGTTTTGGCGGCGTCGTCGGCCGTCCTGAGGCCATCTTCGGCGTGTCCGGGGCCTCTTGGGGCTGTCCTGGCAATCTTTATGGCACTCTTGGCGTGTCGTGGCGTGTTCGGGAGCGGGCCCGGGCAGTCCCAGGAGCCCTGGGGGCTGTTGAATGCTAGGTGTTGTCTTGGAGGCGGAGGCTGTTGAGTGCAGGGTGGCGCGTGCTACGCGGAAGGCGGGCGAGCGGCCGGGTGGGCGGCGGGCGGGCGGGTGGCGGGCGGGCGGGCGGGCGGGTCGGGATTTGAATGAATTCCTTCAGGGTGCTCTCTTGCAGCGGGAGCTTGTTGAGTACAGGGTGTTGCCTTGAAGACGGGGGCTGTTGACTACAGGGTGTTGTCTTGGAGACTGAAGCTGTTGAGTACAGAGTGGTGCGTGCTACGCGGACGGCGGGCGGGCGGCGGGTGCCCTAGGTGGTGGGTCAGAGGCCTCATGGGTGCTGGTTTGGATCTTGTGGTTGGCCTGTCGGGGACGTCGTGAAGGCAGTTTCGCAGCTTCTCGGTAGCCATGTTGAAACCGTTGTGGGACCTCTTCGGGGCTGTTTTGTAGCCTCTTGAGGCCTTGTTTGGGTCTCCTGGGTGCCTCTCGGGGGCCTCCTGGGGCCTCTGGGGGGGCTCCTGGGGACCTCATGGGGCACTCTTCAAGCGGGAGGGTCGAATTTTGGAGTCGTGTTCCCCCTCTTGGGCGCGTCTTAGGGCCGTCTTGGGGCTCTCTGGGGCGCCTCTGGGGCCGTCTGGGGGCCCTCTTGGGCCGTCTTGGGGCGCTCTTGGGGGCCTATGGAGCTGGCCTGGAACGTCGGACAGCCGAAAAGGCTGGAAGGCCAACATCTCTCCAAAACCATCGTAACATTGACGATGTTGGTCTCGTGACGCGCTCGGGAGAGGCGTCTTGAAGCGTCGTGGAGTGCCTTGGGGGGTTTCTCGGGTCGTCTTGGGCCTATCTTGGGCGTCCAGGAGCGGTCTTTCGGCGACTCGGGGCCCGCTTGGGCCGTCTGGGGAGCCTCTGGAGGCCCTCCTCGACTATTTTGGACCTCCCCGGCCGCCCCGTCCCCCCATGGGGGGTCGGGGCAGCTATTTGTGGGCCCCGGGTCTGCCCCCCAAGGATCTCTCTCTCTCTCTCTCTCTCTCTATATATATATATATACACATCTCTCTATATATATATGTGTGTATGTATGAATATAGACACACATGTGTATATATATATATATATATAAAAATATATTCTCCTCCTCCTCCTCATCATCATCATGTTCCTCCTCCTCTGAGGCCTCCTCCACCTGTTCCAATTCCTCCTCCTCCTCCCCCTCCCCCAGGGAAACCCTTCACCTCCCCTTCTCATCCCTGTTCCTTTCGTCTACGCCCAGCCGCGGCCAACAAAAGGGCGCCCGAAGTGCTTCTCGGTCCCGTCTGCGGCCGCCGTGGGTGGACCGTAGGAAGTCTTGGAAGCCGCTTGGGTCGTTTCAGTGTTTCTTGGAAGCCCCAGACAAGAAATGTCACAAACCAGGGACCCCCGAGAGTTCGACCATCCAGCCTAGCCAGAACTTGAGCGCGCGCGCGAAACGCTCGCGATGGTTCTAGTGTGCATGTATGTTTGTATGTATATATATATATATATATATATAGATATACATGTGTATATATATACACATATAAAACATGTATATGTACTCACATATTCCCCAATCGCTGCTTGCACAGCCAGCTTCGGATTTATTCTCCAAGGAACTGGGCCCACGCGATGGTTTGGCGGCTATGTAGCCGCCGTCGCCGCCCCGTCGCCGCACGCCGTCTGGACCTGCGGGCCGCTCTGGCCGTCATGTCGCCGCCGTCGCCGCCTCGTCGCAGCCCGTCGCCTGATCCTGCGAGCCAATGTGGCCGCCATGTCGCCGCCTCGTCGCCGCCTCGTCGCTGCCCTTCATGTCGCCGCCGTCGCCGCTTCGTCGCCGCCCGCTTCGCATTGCTTCGCATTGCTTCGGATGCTTTGCATTACCCAGCAGTGCTTTGCGCTCTCTTGCGATACTTAAAACCGTTGCGCGTTACTTGGTACGGCATTGTACTGATGTGCAATGTTTTCTGTGCGTTGTCTTGCGGTGAGTTGCGTTTACCTGCACTGGCTTGCATGCAACACGTACCCTGCACCAGACAGGTTGTACCACATGACTTCCCGTTCAAAATAGATCTCTTCGTTATCGATGAGCTAGAGGAATTCCGGCGCGGGGTGGAGCTAGTTGATCGATCCGGCAAGAAAAGCAGATGTGATAACTTTGGGTCGGATTTACTAAGATTTGAAAGATATTTGACAATTTATTTTGAGAAGCCAGATTTTTCGCACCTGTTGACGACTATGGGGGTCTCTGCGTCTTAATATGAGCTCTGTAGGCGCACTTCTACTATCGAAACACTTTGGGGAACCAATTTCTTGTCGACATGAAAAATGAATGTTCAATTTTTCGAGAAATGCCTCCAGAAGCTCTCTCTTTCGACTCTGAGCACTTTCGTGCGTGGAAGGAGCTCTACGAGGTTCTCGGCGGTGACCAGGTTGACGGTTCGCCGCCGGCGCCAGTTTTCTGTGCGTTGTCTTGCGGTGAGTTGCGTTTACCTGCGCTGGCTTGCATGCAACACGTACCCTGCACCAGACAGGTTGTACCACATGAGTTCCCGTTCAAACAAGCAAATTCACCACCCCGCCCCCGGTTATTCGGTACCCCTGAAATAACAAATCTTACACACGTGTGTGCCCCATCGTTCATCTTGAATGCGAAATCAAACCTTCCAAACCGTACCACTTACCGACCCCCCTTCCCGTCCCTGTCAAATGACACTATGCACACACAGCCGTTTGCTACAAAACCAAAAATGCCCGAACACGTGTTAAGTAACAACGCGACGGTTTTCACAAGGGCGCGCCACCCGAACCACCGCGCGCCCGCGCGTCCGCGCCCTGCGCGTCCGCGCCACCTGAAATCCCCGCGCGTCCGCGCCCTGCGGGACGCGCTGGGAAGTCCCAAGCGGTCACCGCCACCGCGGCCGCGTCGGTCGCGCCAAACTAGCTGGTCGCTCTGCGCGCGAGGTTGCGCGCAGGCGCAAGTCAACGATAGCCAATCAACGCAATTGCCGCAGCGTGGGTTTTGCAAACCTAATTGTGGGTGGGCGGGCGGGGCGATTGCGCGAGCAGTGGACTTGTCAACTCGCTGCGGACTTGAAACGTTGCACTACGTAGGTTAGACCAAGTATACTGCGCCACAAATCTTGCACCACGTACCTTTCGCGACGTGAGCCCTCTTGAGTACAATGATCTCAAAACCCCTCGTTTTATTCGAACTGTAAATTCATACCGTCCCATGGAGTGACGTTGCGCCCCCACCCCCTCACCCCTCACGCCAGTCAACAAATAATATGCGCGCACCCGATTATCAAACACAATCAGTTTTCAATATCAAAATTCCCGAAGCACAAACCAAAAACTCAGTAGCTTCGCTACACGACGTTTCAAAAAGTCTGCGCGTGCTCGTGCGACCTCTTACGGATACCAGCGGCTTGCCAACATGTCTATCGAATGCGACCGAACGGGCCGCTCACGAACACACGTCGGAACGATTCGGACGCCCTTGCGCGCTTGCTGGGAAGGGTGGGGGACGGGGGGTCGGGCCCTGTCAAATAACACTGCGCGGGCCATTCGCACCCGTCGGCCGCGCGCGCATGTCGAATTCCTTCCGGGACCTTCGCAACGACACGTGGACACAATCATCCGCACAGACGTGATCAGCATCGGCGCCGTCATTGGCCTTGCCATCGTCATCGTCATCATCGCCACCAACATCGTTCCAATCATCATCGCGTCTGCTTGCGTCGACATCGCCGCGATACCGCGCCCACCAGAAGTGCCCGCGTGTCCGCGCGGCCTGCGGGACGCACTGGGGGTCCCCGGCGATTCGCGCCACCGCGGCTGCGTCGGCCGCGCTGAACTAGCCAGCCGGTCTGCGCGCAAGGCGTGGGCGCGCTGGCGTGGCCGCGGCGACATGCCAGCCAGCGCCGAGCAGGCATCGCCATCGCCGCCGCATTGGCTGTGCAAACGAAGTTGCGGGTGGGCGGTTGGGATGAATGTGCGAGCAATGGAACTGACCAATCACAAGTGAGCATGCGTTAGCTGCACCACGTAGCTAGCACTTTGTATACTGCGCAACATATATATATATATATATATATATATATATGTATATATATATATATGTATATATATCTATATATATATATATCCTCTCGGAAAACATGCGGCCCACCACCACCGCCCTGGAAATATCGATCCCTCCTGGGTACAACAGTTCATTTTCGATTCTGCCCCATTCTTCGCTTGGCATGAAGTCGTGCCAGATCAGGGAGTGCTGTCATCGCCCCAACCTTCATCCCTACCAAAGAATACTGAGCGCGCGCGCTCTTTCCTAACAAATCGTACATGGCCCACGATTCTTTGCAACACACGGGACAAAACCGACGCCGCGCATCATCACGCGCGCGCGTTTCTCGAAACGCATAAACACCCAATGGTGTCGCATCATATTTTCTCACCAAAAAATGCGCGCGCCTTGGCGAATTCTTACAATCGGCGATGGTGTTTTCAACATGTTCGAGAAATTCGACGCAGCAAGCCTTTCGCACTAGCGTGTCGGAATGGGCCGACAGTCTTTGCGCGCTTGCTGGGCGGGGGCTGGAGGGGGGAGGCACGACCCATGTCAAAGAACACCATGCGGGCCACTCGCGCCCGTCGGCCGCGCGCGCATATCAAAATAGTTGCAAAAAACCGTCATCAATGACACGTGGACGCCATCATCGTCATCGGCGTAGCCAGCATCGGCGCCGTCATTGGCCGCGCCGTCGTCATCGTCACCATCGCCACCATCATCGTTACGACCAGCATCGCGTCAGTTGGCGTCGACGTCGCCATGATACCGCGCCCGCCCAAATCATCGACTCGCACTGAAGTTCCCGCGCGTCCGCGTTGCCTGCGAGACGTTCTAGGAAGTCCCCGGCGGTCAGCGCCACCCTGGCCGCGTCGGTCGCGCCAAAATAGCTGGCCACTCTGCGCGCGAGCTTGCGCGCGGTAGTGCGGCCGCAGCGATACGCCAGCCAGCGCCAAGCAGTCATCCCAATTTCCGCCGCAGGAACTTTCCGAACCAAGTTGCGGGTGGGTGTGTGGGGTGATAACGAGAGTAGTAGAACTGTCATCTTCAAGTGCTGCAAGGCGAACTGCACCACGCACGGCGAACTCCAGAATACGCTCGACAATAAACCGTTTGGGGTCCACGCTGGCTAATGTGTATATATGAATGCGCATAAATAGACATGCTTTGGGAACCCTTACAGAGAATCTGCTGTTTATCGGAGGGGTAGTTCTCGCCACAACGCCACGCACTATCGTCATAACATCATCCAGAACCTACACGGATCGAGGACAGCACGTTTTCGAAAAGGGGCTGGCCATTGAGACTCCTTACAAACATGGCCACTGGCGCAATCAACATGTACGTGCAACGGCTGCACGGGTGGAGGGCGGCTTCCTTACAACACGCGGCTCTCGCTTGAAGCTGTCTGGTGTGATGGCCAAGCGCGACATGTTGCCCAACAGCTACACGTGCAACCAGACCTAAGCCAGAAGAACACCCTGCAATGACATGAGACCCCCCGCCGGCCAAAAACACAGACCATTCAAGGGCACCCCTCCCCCAGGACGCACAAGAACGCCCAGCCAGCGCGAAGAGCACCAGGATAACCTCCCCGAACCGACCTCGATCTCATACCTCGGTCCAGCAGCGGCGCGTATGCAAGGCGATTCCTTCTCGGAGCGGGGCTGCCGTCCAGGCACCGCGCTGCACCTACAACGCCAGCAGCCTTGTCACACTTTCTTGGTAGAGACCGGAGGGTGGAGGGCGTTGTTCCCTCCAGAAAGAGAAACTTGACGGGTGGACGAGCTCTAAGGGTGGAGGGCGTTTCCTTTAAAAGGCACCGTCTTGGTACAGCTCGAATGGTGGAGGGCGTTTTTTTACTCTTCAGCATGGAGCTCCCGCCTCCACTGCGAGCCCACGGGGCGCTCGTCGTTCAGTGGGGGGCGCTTCGCGCACCGAAGCACATGTAGGGACCAGTGAAGGGGGGGGGCTCGAGGAAGGAGGGTGCGCTACAAGATCGTCGATCTCATCTCGGGTCTGTTCGGATCTTCTTCATCCTCCTCGTCCCTCTCTGCGCACTCCCTCCTCCCCCCCCTGCTCCTCTTCCCGCCTCCTGATTCTACCAATCCTCCCCCTCACCCCCTCCCTCCCTCCGCTCCTCCCTGTCATCACCCCTTCTGCAATTGCACAGTCTGAGTACTGCTCTCCTTTCTCCCCTGAGAGGTGCTCCGCGCTCTCCGAGTATGGTTCTGGCAACAAGGATTGGGAACACAACGTTTTGTTTTGTTTCCTGTGGTAGGTGTTTTAGCACTCCGACTGCTGTCTGTGCTTCAAAACTGTGACCCCGCTGCAGCGCTGGCCTCGTTGTCGGATCGGCGCTTTGCTTCCGTCGTTCAAAGTGGCGCTCTTGCCCCAGCACGGGCAACTTGTCTGGATCCCTTTTCCATCGTTGTCACCCCCCCTCATTCCCCTCCTCCGCCTTCCTCTGGCCCTCCTCCAACTCCCGCTGCTTCCGCTGCTGCTGTCGGTCTTCGTCGTCCTCCTTCCCCGTGCTCCTCGCTTTCCTCCTGCTTATCCTCATGTTCATCCGCCACCTCCTCCTACAATGTACCCAGCTACGCTCTTCTGCGTGGCCATAACACGATGGGGCCCCTTTGGAGTTCCAGGCGCGCTATGACACGCGTCGGCGAATGGAGAACAAAACAGCGCAACGGGAAGGAATGGGTGTGAGGGGTAGGATATCAGATATGGCGCGAGCGCCCCCCCCCCTCTCCTTCCTCCACTCCCCCTCCCTTTCTGCCCCTACCCTTAAGTCGGGTGTGTCCCCCTACAAGGCCCCCTACAGGGGGATTCTCGACGAAAAATATCTGAAATACCCTAAACATACTCCAACAAGGTCCAAACATGCGAAAAAAATAATCCTCAGGCTATTTTTTTGCTACTTTTGAATGTTCCCCCTGTAGAGGGACAGGCCCGATGTAGCCCTACCCTTCCTCGTCTTCCCTGCCCTCCCGCAGGGCGCCTTCGACACCAGCACCTCCCGCTGGCCCGGATCGGCACCGCCACCTGGCTCGGCTGGCGTGGGGCTCCGGGCCCGCGCCTCCCCGACGGCACCACTCGCAGGAGGACGCCGGCCCCGAGAGGGCCGATCACAGGCCCAAGACACACGACGAAGGCAAGACGAGGACAACTTTGGGTTAAGCGTGAGCCTGCGTGCACAAAGCGAGGAGGAGCGAAGGGGGGAGGACGGAGGACGAGGCAAGACAAGGCCGGAGAAGAGGAGGGATGTTTTGCCCGGGCGGCCGCAGGCAGCACGTTCTGGCCCGCGACGCGATGAGGACAATGCGGGAATCTCTGAGACCCAGCGGGCCTGGAGGATGTTATCGGGCGCCGCGACAGAACCAGAGAGCGCTCCAGAACGCTCTGACAGCGATGCGGAGCGCCCTGGAACGATGTATCCTTTGCCGGGCCTGCCTGGCTCATCTGGGCGGAGGGCACCAGCCCAAGAAAGCCGATCGTGGGCCCAAGCCCAGACCCCCGACGTCAGGATTTTTGCGCGGCATCGGGCCCACGCGGTCTGCATCACCTTCTTTCGACGCTTCGGATCCCTGCGAGGGCCCCAGATGCCGAAGCCTGCAAAAGACCTCCCGCTGTGCTTTCCTGGCAATGAGAGCATGGCTGGGGGCCAGGCACCGCTCCCGGGCAGACCGATCGTGGGTCCGGGACAGGCGGGCACGCCCTCCCGGCCAGGACCGACTGGCGTCCTGCCCCGATCCTGGGAGGAGGAGGAGGAGGAGGAGGAGGAGGAGGAGGAGAAAGAGGAGGAGGGGGAGGAGGAGGAGGAGGAGGAGGAGGAGGAGGAGGAGGAGGAGGAGGAGGAGGAGGAGGAGGAGGAGGAGGGGCTCGGAACGGTGCTGGCCAAGGGGCGAGCGTCGGCGAGCAGCTGGCGACACTCCAGCAGCTGCGCCTCGCAGAGGGCGTTCCTGGGGTGCCCCGATCGACCTGAACGGACGCCAGAGAACCGAGCTCTGACCCGGAAACCACCCCCCTCTCGTTGTGAAGAGATCGCGACGGACGGCTTTTGGTGGGTTTCGGCTTCTGGGGGCCTTTATTGGGCCCTGGGGCCGTCACATTACAACCCCGAATGCAAAAAACTGGTCCCAAGGAAGGGGTCTAGAACTCTGGGGTTCGTCATGAAACTAAACACGACGTCGGGGGTCTGGAAGCGACTTCGCACCTGACAAGCCGCAAGTCCCGTGACGGCCTTGATAGAAGGGAGGAGGTGAACCCCAGTTCGTTCCGATCTGCTACTAGCCCCTCCACATCCTTGCCAACTGCTCCGAATCCTCCCCCTCCTCCTTCCCCCTCCTCTCTCCTTTCTCGTCTCTCATGTATCCTCATTGCTCCGTCCCTTGTTCATCTCTCTCCACTCTTCCTCAGCTTCTTCTCCCTCCGCCGCCGCCTCGTTCTCCTCCTGCAGGGGAGATGCGAGAGCTGGGGGCGAGGCACCAGCTATCGCACTTGCACCATGAGATGAGGTGGAGAAAGAGGACCACGAATGATGAAGACGACGAGGCCCCCTTCACCTACCTCTCTTTCTTCATGTGTCTCCTTGCTGCATCCCGCCGCCTCTTAATTCTCAGCCATCCCTGACTGCTCCTTCTTTTCGTCACTCTTACTAGCGCTCCTCCGCCTTCACCTCCTTTCTCATCTTCATTCTGCTCGTCCAATTCTTCCTGTGTTCATTCCACTCCGGCCCTCCTCGTACCTGTCATTTTCGTCCTGATCGGCCTCTTTCTACTCATCCTCGTCCTCCTTCTTCTCCTCACCGTTCTCCTTGATCCGCCTCCTTCATTTTCATCTACTCCTCATGCTCCTCCCTTATCAAGCACCTCATCTTCCTCCCCCTCCTCCTCCTCCTCCTCATCCTCCTCCTCCTCCTCCTCCTCCTCCTCCTCCTCCTCCTCCTCCTCCCCCTGTTCCTCGTCCTTCTCACTTCACCTGAATTTCCTCTGATGCCCGGCTTGAGGCTAACTCAGGGTGGCGATTCAGAAACAAACGCGGGGCAGTTGTTTACTGTGACGGATTGTTCTGCCCCTGGCAAGGACCTCCGCAGGGGACGATCAACTAATCTTGGCGATGACGACGCTAACGAGCAGGCGTGTAATCCGATGTATGAATCATCGCCCATGGCGTTGCTGAGTGACGGCCGCACACGGTAATTCTTATCGTCATCCTGTATGATGAGTCGACCCACTGGGGCTTCCTGGGGTCGTCCTAAAACTTCCTATGTCCATCCTTCCACGGGCCGACCAAACCGTGGTCTCTGAGTCGACGATGGCGAACGACGACGAACAACGACAAGTGAAGACGACGACGATTCGACAACGAAGCCGGCCCCGAGGAGGGGAAGGGGGAAGAGAAGGACCGAGAAGGTGGAGGGTGGAGGAAGTTGTAGGACCAGGGCAAGCCCGAGGTGCATCACTTGCCGTCGCTCGGACGTCCATGTCCCGTGTATGTTTCGGTTTCGTGCGTGTTCTTTTTGCTCGATGGTCCAGGATGGTCCTCGATGGTTCTCGCCGAGAAAAAATGCACACGTCCGAGCGATGCCAAGTTCAGGGATGCCGCAGCGCCCCCTCCCGTGCCGAGCTGCTCACGCTTCCCAGTGCCGTGCAGGCAGGCCTTCCCCCCGCAGGCGGGCCGCCCTGGACAGGAGGGGCGCCCCGTGGGCCTCCCATAGAGGGCGAGGGCCCAAGTGATCGATGATCCACTTCAGGGCCCCTTCGAGCTGGAAGAACTGCGATGAAGCAGGGTCCACGAATCCAGGGACGCCTCCAACGATGACTCTGTTGTGAAAGGAGTCTGCCCTCGATCCGTGCAGCCGTTGCGCAGGCTCACACGTACTTTCATTTAGTCCCAAGAGGCCTCAGGAGAGAGCCCAAACTTGGAAGAAGGAAGCGCCCTCCACGCGAGTAACTCTGGCACTTTTTTGAGCACGAAGTCATGACTCCGTGGGCCCAAGCGGGAGCTCCATTCTGAACACCTCCCGCCCTCCATCCGTGCAGCTGTTGGAAACCCATTCCAAACAAATGCTGGCGGCGCCATGGCGAGAATCACGTGATGACAACGGCCCGCCCACCATACCTGGAACTGCTTTATGCTTTCGTACGGACGTGGCGGCGCCAGAGCGAGATCCCTACCTTGAAGGAAACCTGTCTTCCATCCGTGTGCAGGTGGCCACTTGCGAACCCTACCCCCTCCCTCAACGATTTCCAAAAGGGGGTCAGGGTTCACTCCGCTCGGGAGCTCCCGAAAGAAGTGACCCCACCCTAGAGTTCTCGGGGTCGGGGTTTGGATTTGCATGTGGTCACCGAGTGTATCCACTGGGCAGTCCAAGCTTCGAATCCATGGGTTGTGGGAAAGTCCCAGGCAAAGTACCCAGCCCGCCCTGATGACACGGGGCGCGAAGGAAGATGGCGTCGGCGGTGGTCTCAGCTTGCTGACGGGTCGTCATGCTGTGGCCCTGAAGGGGCGGGCTCTCTCGGGGACTTCTGGGCCCCGAGGAGGAGTCTCCGCCAGCAGTCTGCCAGACGAGGAAGAATGACGTGCTATGGGCAGCTTCACCCCCAGCGGAGCCGCATACCCACCGAGCGTACATAGAGAAACAAACAGATGCATGAACACACTTTCTCGGAGTTCCGCGCGGATTTCTTTCGGATCGGCACTGGATCCCTCTCCGTGGCGTGCGGAACACGCCAGGGGCGGCGCCGGAGGCGCCGCCAGGTGGGCCCAGCGCCGATCCATGAAATCAGCGCAGACCTCAGAAAAATGATGCGTATGCCTTTTCATGTGTTTCGAACACAGGGGACCGATCCCCCGAGGAGAGGAAGAAGGCAAGAAAGAGGGACGGATGGAGGAGGAGGGGGGGAGGAGGAGGAGAATGAGGAGGAGGAGGAGGAGGAGGAGGACCAGAGCAAACTCAGGCCTCACCAACGATTTTGCAATAAACCCTCCCTCCAAATGTCCTCTTCATAGGTCCCTCCATGAATGTATTTTCATTGCGTAAAGTGCCATATTGGAAGACCACCGTCTGAGAATCCAATAAAGCCTAAACGCTATTCCCGGGACTTCCGCGCCGCGAATCCACGTTCCTGTTGCATCCACAAAAAACCTAAACCGCGCAAGGACACAACTCCTGGGACCTCACCTCTGCGAATCAGCATGACGGCTGCGTCTTGACAAGCGTAATATAATCGTGCCAGAACTTAGCCCTTGAGACTTCCAAGGCACGAGAATTCGAAACAGTTGTTAAACGTTCCGCACAAATGTGCGCGGCGCTCATGCGAGAGCCAAATGGTGAACACCACCCCGCCCTCCACCAACGAAACTGCTGCAAACTGTTTAAACTAATTCGCGAGGCGCTACGGCGAGAACCGATTTTTGAATTCAAAACAACCCGCCCATAATCGGTGAAGCTGCTGCGACTTTTTGAAAAGAATGTGCGCGGCGCCAAGGGCACAACCACATGTTGAAAGCGGCCCGCACTCCAGCCGTAAAACGCTTACGGATCTCAAGCTTCAAAATCATAACTTGTAAATCAACCTGAGGTGAAACGCCTGGCCCACCCTTCCGACACGACTGGGGGTGCGACAGGGAGGAGTCATTTATAGGAACAACAGATGGAGAAGGAGGAAGAGGAGGAGGGGGGATAATGAAGAGGGGGAGAAGGGAGGAGTGGGAGGAGGAGGGGGATGAGGCTAGGATGAGGGGGACGAGGCTAGGAGAATGAGATCAGATCTGATCAGACCTCTCGGGGCCAACATCCACCTTCGGGAGAGTAAAACGCCTCAGGACAGACCAAATGAAACCTCAAGCATCAGCTGAAAGAAAAAAACTACCTCTGGAGGAGAAGGGGGAGAGAGGAGGGGGAGGAGGGCAGGAAGAGGGACGGAGAGAGGGAAGGGAGGAGGCCGGCTGCAGCGAGACCTGGCTGGGCGCGCCCGTGCGCCGGCGGCGCGGGCCCCGAGCCTGGAGGGCGGCGGCCGCATACCCCTCCTCCACAAAAACCCGGCCGCGCGCAGGAGTGGCCATCCCAGACCTCCAACGTCTCGAGAAACTCAAGCCCAGACCCCCTCGCGCTGTGACAAAAAATCGGGGCGGGAGGCGTTTCGCTATTTTCGGCCTCCGGGGGCCCTTACAAGGCCCTCGGGACGGTCAAGAAATGACTCAGGATGAAAAACCGGTCCTGGGGAAGGGGTCCAGACCTCTGGGGGTCGACGGTGTGCACAAATCACGACGTCGGGGGTCTGGGAGGCGGACATTCGGCGGGGGTCTGGGAGGCAGACGTGCTCTTACGATTCTCGCCTCTGGGGGCCCTTGCCGGGCTTCCAGAGGCCGTCCGAAAACTAGACCAGGGCTTAAAAACAAAAACCACCGGTCTGGGGAAAGGGGTCTCGGCCTCTGGGGGTCCGCAGTGTGAGAAGGTCGCAACGTCGGGGGGATCTGGGAAGGGCGAGAGTGGTCATCGGCGCGCCGCTCTGGGGGGGGGTCGTGGGGATGGGCAGGTGCCCCCCGCCCTTTGGGAGGGGACCTGAAAATAATAGGAGCGCTAGAAACAGAAATGGGTCTGTTTTGAAGGGGCCCCATGGCACACACATAAATACACACAAATAAACATATTCCCCATATTTTCCTATATTCTCTGGGTTTCTGTCTTCCCCCCCACTTCCCATATGTTCCAATATTTTCTGGGGAATTGAGGATTAATTGTGTCTGTGTGTTTCTTTTCCTCCTGATGCAACCCGCCCAGATATACGATCCCTCAGGCAAAGGCGGGGACCTCAGTGAGGCCACGCCTTCGACGGGGACCTCAGGCTTTGTGGGTTTCTCGAATGGACAAGAAACATGGGGCCAAACCCTGGGATATACGATGGGGGGGCGTCCATCCTCGATAGCGGTGCGTCCGAATAGCCCCCTTGGGGTGTATCCCCCGGTTTCCCGCCTCTTCTGAGCGGCTTCGTTTTTCGTCGAACGGTCGAGGGTAGGGGGAGGAAAATCGCCTGCGAACAGCAGGTGCTGTGATGTCTTTCCCCCCCCCCATCCTCCAAACGTCGCGGAGGACTCACGCCCGGCGTTTGGATTACCGTCTCGGCGTCCGGGAGCGCTCTCGCCCTCCAGGGCCGTCACGAGCAGCCCGCGGCGAACAAAACTGTGCACGGGCTGGGTTCGAGAGCTCTGGGGGCCCGCGTCACGATTGGACCCAGAAACGGACGACGCCGGCCCACCAACGGCCCCATGAGGCTTAGCATCTACCCGGAAATCTGGCGCGGCTTTGTTGCGTGGTTGGCGCCACGGCCCCCGATGGGCCGTAGCGCAACATGGAGGCCAGTAGGTGTTGTGGTGTGGTTTGGTTTCTGGTCGAATGAGCGGTTAGTTTGAGGCGCGCAGACGGGGGGTCGGGGGAGGGGGGAGCCTTCTTAGAAGGAGGCCGCCTCTGAGAAAGCGCGGGCCCTGTATCGCAGACAAGGCCCGCGCCTTCTGAGGAGCAGGCATGCTTCAAAGACGCCCGCTCCCCCCCCCATACCCCCCTCTGCGCGGGGCCGAGTTCGAGAGCTCTGGGGGCCGCGCCATGGACAAACAGCGACGCCAGAGGGCTGGGCATACGGCCGAAGCGTGGCTAACATGAGCGCTGGCCAGGAGCAGGGAGCCCCTGCGCCGAGTGGCCAAGGACGAAGGGTAATCCAAGGCGGAGAGTCCAACCACGCTCGAGCACGAGGGGCAACGAGAGGGGGGAACTGGAAAAGGGGGGGGACACATCGACCAGGAACCGGCGATGCATCGCCGAGGGATGGGCGGATGGGCCCCGATAGCGAAGCCGCACCTTCCTGGGCGGATTGGGGCCATCGGGCCCCTATCGGTGATACATGGGCGGTTGGGGGTCGACGCGTCCCCCCCCTACGCCTATCCCCCCTTGTTGCAGCCCCCGAGAACACGAGGGTGCCCCTCCGAAGCTGGCGTTGCGCTCAACCCTCGGGCCAGCTGTATGCCCGCGTGCCCATTTCGTCCTGCCCTTCTTCCATATATTGGCGGCAGGCACGGAGAGGGCGTGGTTGGGAGGCGCCGTCTGGGCAAGCAGAGGGCAAGCAGAGGGCAGCTCAGAAGCTGGCCTCCTGAGCATGATTCTGGCGCGACCCAAGTTGGGGGTCTTCTCTACACTACGGGACACTTCCATACAAACTAGGGTACAGCCGTACAGCACAACCTCACACACACAAAGGCAATGCAACCCAACGGCTTCGCACACACCAGAGCAATGCAATAGAACATGCTTAAAACAACGCAGAACAATTCGAATCACAACCACTACGACGAAACGCAAGTCAATGCAACGCGAAACGCTGCAACACCACGCGACACAACTCAATGCATATCTATGCGCAACGAAGCCGTTTAAACCAATACGAAACAATACCATTCCCATCACATCAACCACACTTTCGTGCAACGCAACGCCCGTTCAGTGCAAATCCGTGTCGGTCAGTGCAAGTGAAAATGCAGATGCAACGCAAGCGTTGGGGGCCTGGAAATGGGCACCAACACCAACACAGGGGTGTGCCTCCGCCACGGGGAGATGATCCTAGATTTCGGTGTTGGTCTTGGTGATTTGGCCACTTGGGAAGCCCGAGTATTACCACCATCACCGAGATCGGGAGCACCTTCCCTCGGTGGGGGGGCACAGCGCCGATAGTTGTGTTGGTGTCGACCCCTGGGCATCTGGCGCAGAGAGCAGAGCAGCGCAGGACAGCGCAGAGCAGCGCAAACAAAGGAGCACGGAGCCGGAGTTGCAAGCACCCGCCCCCCCCGAGGACCTGCGGGCAGGGACGGGGCATCGCTGCCATCCGCGAGACGCCGCTCCCCATCCCCGCCGCGGGCCCCGGGGCCTGCGGGCAACAGCTGCACGTGGAAGCGCTCGTGCTCCATGGCCGCACGGTTCCCGCACCTTGCGATCTCCTCGCGGGTCCGGTTGTCCACTCCGTGCAGCTTCTTCGACGCCAGTGCAGCGACCGATGCCTGCTGGAAGGTCACCGTCGCGGCTGGCGGGGGGCCGGCATCCAGAAAGGGCTGCGACTCGAGGGGGCCGAACTTTTTGAAGAGGTCGGTTATCCTTGGGCAAAGAGCCAGAGGGAGCAAAAACGAAGGATCGCATGATATCTTTACCACTCTCCATGGGCTGAACATACAGGTTATCCTCGTTTCGCACCACGTGGCGCTGAAATAGCACAATTCTTCAGATGTTCACCGTCGCATGGGTCCCCGATCAAAGGGGGGCAGACCGACCGCGAGGCAGAACCTTTTTCAGAGAGCGTCCAAGAACATATCTGCCCGCTCCCTGGGTCATCTAACGTCGTGCATCGCGCCCCGAGATGCGCGACGTTGGATGACCTTCGCACCCTCGCGTCCTGTCACCGCCCCCTTGGACAAGGGCACCCGCTCTGGCCCAGGCCGCGGCGAGCACAGCACGATTGTCTTCGCGCCCCCGCGGATGACCTGGACGCTCCTGGCTGTTGGCTCCCATGCCTCGTCGGCAAGAGAAGCACCACGCACGAGACTGCACCTCCTATTGGAAATCCCACCAGCCCTCTGGGCGAAGCTGGCTGGTATCACGAGCTGTTTCCTCTCCTCTCCCAAAAGCCCTCCTCCCACTGATCCTCATTACTATGTACCACCTCCCCCACCCGACCGGCGACAAACCATGGACACTGCCAACCCGCCCCTACACAACATGCCTCGAACAAAAACAAGGCAAACTGCACTTTGCATCACAATCTGGATCATGCGTGGACGCCCCGCGATCGTTGTGCGTTGGTTTTTGACAGGGCTGGTGGGGATGTCGGCATACGACCTGCTGCGTGCAACGCAAGCACCCTCCCCACCACACCTTCCCAACAGCCATACGCCGTGCACTCTGCACCAAAATCTGGATCACGCGCGGGCGCCCCTCGATCACTCTGCACGTGTTTTCGACAATGGCGGCGGGGGGGGGCATCTTGCGTGCCGCGTGCACTGCCAACATCCCCATCATCTTGCAGCAGCAGAATGCATCAGAGTATCAGTATAAGAAGATGAGAGGGTATGGGGGAGGTCTGGATGGGGTATGCGTTAGCTGGGCAGTCAGGCCTTGAGTGTTCGACCTGTCAACTTGGCAATTTAGCTAGTTCTTAAGTTTGCGTGGTTGAATTTTGAACGTGCAGGAAAAGGGTTTCTGGCGTTTACGAGTATCGCTCCTGTAATAGGAGGAATGGCCAGGTAGTGCATGCTGCACCAATCTAAACATCATGCGCAGGCGTCCAAAGATCACGTCGCATGGGCTTTTGGCGGGAGGGGCGGCATATGGCCTGCCGTGTGCAGGCCCACCATCCCTGTCAACAACAAATGCAAAGTGATTGCGCGTGCACGCGCACACAAAATGCACAATGCTGGCTAGCAAACCCGCCCTCAATGTGCACTGGCTTTTGGCAGGGGTAGCGGGGGGTCGACATTTTACCAAACGCGACGCACCTGGCGCGCGTGGCGCACCTGGCGTTTGCGGCGCACCTCGCGGGCGTCGCACACCTGGCTGGCGTCTTCATTGGCTACCGATGAATGTCGATGGCGGCCCCTGCCTATGCTGAGACCCGGGTGCCAAATGTGTAATGGGAGGGCGGGGGGGGTGAGCGAGCCAGCTTGAGACGTTTTCGCTGAGAACTTGACGCATCCCCCGATCCCCTCCCCTGTAGGGCACCTAACACTATACACCGACGCTTTTTGCGGCCCTGCACTGAAGTCTGCAAGTAAGAACGCGGACCCTGGTGTATACGGGACCCTCCTGTATACATATTTCGTTGCTTCCACCACACCACCCCAACGTCGTCCCCGACTCTCAAAGAAGTCCTGGGATTCGAGGAGCAGCCCACCAGTGATAATGTATACGTTCCAGTTTCCGATGGCCACAAGTGCCCTCCGAGCCACATCTTCAGCCAACTATGAAAACAAAAAAAAACAATGTTGTCTTCTCGCCTTTTGACTTCCGATGGGCTTGAGGCCCCATGATAGCCGAAGGAGCCCCAAGAGAGGCCCAAGAGGGCTGCAAGGAAGACCCCAGGAACGCCCAAAAACTCCCACAGAACGCCCTAAAGGGGTTCCTAGGGGCACTTGCTTGGCCTCCGAAGCGGGAACTGAATTGTGGACCCCCCCCCTCGTTTTTTCTCCAAGAACAAAAAACCATGGGGTCCAAAATTGCCCCACGAGGCTTCGCAGACGCCCCAAAGAGCCCCACGATGGCCCCAAGAAGGCCCAAACCGAGACGAAAGGGCCTCCAACACGACTCTGGAATTGTTCCGGGAGGTATACAATAAACATCCAAGAAGCTCGCGGACCCAAAGCTCCGCGAAGGATTTATGGATGGCTCGTCGTTGCCGCCGTCGCCTTCATTATCGCTCTTCCTCCGCCATCATTATACTGGTTGTTCCTCTTGTTGTTCCTCTTTTTTTCCTCCTCCTCCTCCTCACTTTCTGTTCCTGACTCCGACTGAGACAAAAGATTTGTCAAATCATTCGGCCGACATGATCCCGTCGTACCTGCGCCCCCGACGCGTGTCCAAGACGGCTTTTCACTGCATGCTTCTACACGTTCCTGATCCAAGCAACTCGCCTGACGATCGCTTCTGGATGGTCAGGTGGGGATACTTTTTTTGTTCGCGAGCGCGCAGGGATGCTAGGCGCCGTCAAGAAACGCGGCTAACAAGTAGCGGCCTAAATTCCGCACGCGAGCGCAGTCTGGTGGGGATTTGTTTAGTCGCAACTGCAGGCTGACGAGCCGACAGCGCCAGTAGAGTAGCACGGGCCGCGAGCAACCTAATTGCCGGCGCGCGCCCCGAACAAGCAGACTAAATCTACCGCCAAGGGGAGCTGCGCCGGGGCTGAGCTGCGCCGAGGGGTGGAAGCTGCCAGCTGCGGAGGCGGCTGGGAAAGTGCAGCGTGCGAGTACCATGGGAGCGAGATCACCAGGCACGGGGTGGTGGGGATACGCGAAGCGTCAATACTCGTTGCTTAGCGTGTGGCGGCGGAGGCACTGCGAGCGGATAGCGTGTCGCTCCGCTCCGGGCGGCGGGAGGCTGGGAAAGGCGCGGGACGTGGACGCTTGGGGACCTGGGAAGTGGCTAGCGTGTTGCGCCGAAGCTTGGTGGGCCAGAACTGGCATTGGGACACGCTACCCACAAGCTCCCGACCACCCATTCTTTCCTCCCCTGAGGGGCAACAGGGGAGGACGGGCTAAGGGGGGGGAGCGTCGACCATCATTCGGCGATACATCGTCAATAGACCGGCGACAGGCTCCCGATAGCGAATCCACGCGGCCCTGGGCGGGTTTGGCTGTCAATCCTCGATCGTCGATCGATGGATGATTGGGGGTGGATGTGCCCACCCCCCCGTGCCTATTACCCCCTGACGTTCTCCCCTGGCGTTCGGGTCATCACTCGGGTCTTCGGCGGCAGTTCGAGAAGATCCGGGCCCACGCGGGAAGCTCTCGGCGAGGCGCAGCTGCTGGAGAGCACCCCGAGGCCGGCAGACCGCCGAAGAAACGCCCGAAAACAGCGAGCCCGAAGCTTCCCCCCCCTTGGCGTGGTGCCCGGCCCCCGTCCCACGTCCTGCCCACCAGCGAGTGCGCCGCCGCTGGCAGGAGCCACGAGGCCGGGAAGTGCTTCACGACCTCTCGCGGCGGCCGCCGGGCCAGAGCCGATCCGAGGCCCGATCCTGGCGGGGCCGCAGCTGATCGACCAACAGCTGATCACGACCTCCGCGCTCTCCTTCCGCTTGCGGTGGGCGCTGTCGGTGGCGGCCACGAGGGGGGCGTCCAAGAGGGGGGGGGGTCGTCGTCGTCGTCGTCGTCGTCGTCGTCGTCGTCGTCGTCGTCGTCGTCGTCGTCGTCGTCGTCGTCGTCTTTGTCGTCTTTGTCGTCGTTTTCTTCTTCGTCGTCGTCGTAGTCGTCGTCCAGGAGGGGGGCGTCCAAGAGGGGGGGGGCGCAAATCATGGCCGGCGGCACGTGCGCGACCCAGGGGGGGCCAGGGGCGTCATGAAATAAGAAGAGGCGCCACGAAGTTTGAGGACCTATCAGGGCACACGCCATGAGGTCCCTCTCCCCCCTAGACATTACCCCCCTCTTTGCCGCCCCCGACGTTGGAAAGATCGCGTGCAATATCGACCTCCGAACACACACGTCGGCGGCGAGCGAGGGGGGTAAATGAGAAGGAGAAGACCTTCTCAGAAGGTTCGGAAGTCCCCCAGCCTTCTGAGAAGTTCTCTGATCCCCGAGGACACCGAAACACCTCTCAGAGGGCGCGAGGGCTTCTGAGAAGCCTCGCCGCCTTCGCTGAGGGGGCCTTCTCCTTCTCCTTTCCCCCCCTCGCTCGCTGGCACACGCGCCGTCCCCGTGGGGCGATCCCCCGGCGAGGGCCCGCTGCCCGTGCACGCTGGCCCTCTGCCGGGGCTCCTTCGGTCGGTGCCCGCCGTGCCCCGAGGAATGGAGGTGGGGGGCACCGCGAACACCGGGCGGGGCCGGCGGCGCCACATCGCAGGCCAGCTCTCCAGCGCCGGCCGTGAGCAGTGCCAGGTCGGGCGAAGGATTGCAATCCTTCGCCCAGGATTGCAATCCTTCGCCCAGGATTGCAATCCTTCGTTCAAGCGAAGGATTGCAATCCTTCGGTTTTTTTTGCAATCCTGGGTTTTTGTGCAATCCTTCGTCCTCCTACAGTTGTGGGTGCCACGACGATGGACACCCCAACAGTCCCATCCTTGAACTTAGACTGTGTTTAAAAAATGTCGGAAACATGTTCCACACATGTTTTGAACATGCTTTTTACATGTCTGAAACATGGTTAACGCATGTGTTGGACATCCGGAATTGATGTGGCAACATGCTTCCTCTCCACTGACCGTCCTCCACAAGGAATAGTGTCAGGTCGGGCATGTCCTCCTACAGGCGGATTTCGAAAGAAATAAAACAGATCGTCAAACTGTAGTCCAGAATAGGCAATCATAGTCGAAAGATCGTCTCCCGACAATGTTTGATTATTGTTTGGAATATTCCTCCTGTAGGGGGACATGCCCGACTGAAGAGTGGTGGCCACACGAACGAACGATTCTCGGCTGGGTGGCCACCGCGCAGCGATTGCCGATGTGCAGCGACTCCAGGCTCCGGGCGGCACGGAGCAAAACAAAACACGAGCGCGGCACTGCGCGGCTCTGCACACAGAGCACGCCGCTGCACGGCAACACCCCGCCGAGCCACACGTCACGAGCTGTGCCGCACGATCGCGCGCGACGGGGCTCGCCATACGCAGGTTGCGCCGCCCTCTAGGATCACGCGAGCTGGTCCACCCTGTCACTCTACGCCATGGGGTGCGCCACAGGTCGCGCCACCCCAACAGATCGCGCATCGGGCCCGCCCTGCCACACGGCGCCGGAGGTTGCGGCAGAAGGCCGCGCACGCCCCACCACCACGGAATCGCGAGTTGGTCCGCTCTGTCTACAGGGGGCAACGTTAGCAGGTGACTAGCTCAGGGGGGGGGGGATATCGAGTTCGAATCGGATATACATCGCCGATAGATTGGCGGCAGGCCCCCATAGAGAATCCGCACGTTCCTCGGCGTGGTGGGCTATCGGCTATCCGGTCTGAGATCGGCGACGAATGGGCGACAATCGGGGGTCGATCCGTCCCCCCTGAGCCTATCCCCCTCTAACGTTAACGTTGCCCCTGAGTCTAGCTTGCGTCATCAGGTACGCGCGGCGAGCGCCCCGCTGAAGTGGTCCCCTCTGCCCGAGTTTGCACCAAAGTTTGCACTGCGTCGCAGGGCGCCAGTGGTTGCAGCCAACACGCGCCGCGCAGTCTCGAGTTGGCCCCGTTTGCTCGGACTGCGCCATAGGTTGCGCCAGACACCATGCACAGCGGAATCGCCAGCTGGCCCCCTCTGCCCACCCTGCGCTCCAGGCTGCGCCATGGGCGGCGCTCTGGGTTTCGCCACAGGCTGAGCCAGACACCCTGAACTGTAGTTTCACGATATGGTCCACTCTATCTTCCAACTCACAAGCTCAAATAGGCTCTTGTGGCATCCGCTGTTCGAGGAAGCCTGCAGCCAGAGGATCGTCCCAATCCTGCCCGGGGATCGGTGGACCGGCGATCAACCCTGGGTCGCCGGATCGCGGCATTGTAAGTCCACGGCGATGCTGCGCGTCTCTCCGGCTGCCACGCCGCCCGCAGCGGGAGCGCCGCTCACCGCCTTCGGCCGCGCTGGGGGGGGCGGCCGTGGCGGCACCTGCGGCACCTGTGGCCTGGGCGCTGCAGGCACCGGTGGAGGCTGAGGCGGGGAGGGGGCATTCGTCTCTTTGAGCTGGAGGAACTGGGCGATGTTGTCGTGGACGTTCACCATTGTCTGCGCGGCGTGGGTCTCGCCCTGGCCCTCTGCAGCTTGGCCGCCCAGGCGCGGGATCTTCTGGGGCGGCCCTGCGTCTGGTGCGGCCGCCTCTGCCTCGGGCTGGGCCGCCCTGTCCGTCTCGTGGGCCTGCTCGCCCGATTTGTGCCCCTTCTTGCCCCACAACTCGTACGGCTCGTGCCGAGCGCCCTTGGCTCCCTTACTGGTGTCGACCTTCGACGCTTTGCCCCAAGGCGACGACTCGGGCGGCACATGCACCGAGCCGCTCCTCTTTCCGTCGCCCTTGTCTGCAGCACCCTTGGCAACGTCCTCCTCCGCACCCTTGGCGTGCCCTTTGGTCGAAACAAGTCCCCTGGTATCTGAGCCCTTGCCATCACCCTTGGCATCGCCCTTGTGCGCACCACCCTTGGTGGCAGCGCCCTTGTCTGCAGCACCTTTGGCCCCGGAATCTTTGTAGTAAGCGTCCTTGAACAAGCCGCCCTGAGCCTCCGCGCCCTTGCCTTCGCCCTTGGCATCGCCCTTGGTGGAAGCACCCTTGTCGTTGCCCCCTTTGGCATCGCCCTTGCAGGAAGTGCCCTTGAACTCCGAGCCCTTGCTCCCGCCCTTTGCCGCAGCGCCCTTGGCAAAGCCATCTTTGGTGGCGAGACCCTTGTCCGTAGCACCCTCTGTGTCGCCTTTCTGGGCGGCATTCTTGAAGTCGCCCTTCGAGAAAACGCCCTTGGCATTGCCTTTGCCAGTTCCCTTTGCTGGAGCGCCTTCGGCTTCAATCTCATGCGCCTCGTCGTCTTCACCTGTGGCCCCCTTGGCATAACCCTTGGCGGCAGCGCCCTTGTAGGAGCCCCCCTTGGCGTCGCCCTTGCCCCAAATTCCCTTGGCATCGCCCTTCGTGGTTGCGTCTTTGCCCTCGGCGCCCTTGACACCGCCCTTGCAGTCGGCGCCCTTCGTGGCAGCGCCCTTTCCGGAGGCGCCCTTGGCATCATCCTTGGCGGAAGCACCCTTGTCGTTGCCCCCCTTGCCATCGCCCTTGGAGGGAGCGCCCTTGACCTCCGAGCCCTTGCCCTCGCCCTTTGCCACGTCGCCCTTGGCAAAAGTATCTTTCGTGGCAAGACCCTTGTCAGCACCTTTGTCCGTAGCACCCTTTGTGTCGCCTTTCTGGGCAGCAGTCTTGAAGCCGCCCTTCGAGAAAACGCCCTTGGCATTGCCCTTGCCATGGTCCTGTGCTGGAGCGCCTTCGGCTTCAATATCATGCGCCTCGTCGTCTTCACCTGTGGCCCCCTTGGCATAACCCTTGGCGGCAGCGCCCTTGTAGGAGCCCCCCTTGGCGTCGCCCTTGCCCCAAGCGCCCTTGGCATCGCCCTTCGTGGCTGCGTCTTTGCCCTCGGCGCCCTTGACACCACCCTTGCAGTCGGCGCCCTTGGCGTCGCCCTTCGTGGCATCGCCCTTTCCCGAGGCGCCCTTGGCATCGCCCTTGGCAGCAGCACCTTTTGCATCGATGCCCTCAACCTCGCCTTTCGCTGTAGCACCCCAGGTGTCACCCGCGGCTGCGGCATTCTTCCTGCCGCTCTCAGCGTCTCCCTTATCCTTGTGTGACTTGCCCCAGCCTTTGCTTGAAGGACCTCTATTGTCGACCTCCATACTCCAGTCATCCTCGCCAGCGTCGCCCTTCGCATGCCCTTTTGACCCATAGCCAGCGTAGCCCTTCGCCTGAGATGTCCATGGCTCCTCAGATGAGAGAAGAACGCGAACTGCATAAACACAGCCTTTTGACAGTCCGCGCGGATCTCTTGGACCTGCGCTGGACCCCCTCCCTGGCGCGCGGAACGCGCCAGGGGGTCCCATTGCAGATCCAAGAGATCTGAGCGGACCGCCAAAAGTTAATGTTTATGCCCCTTTTCGGGGGTTTTCGACATGGCGGATCCTGCCATGGCTCAGCAGACCACCCATCGTCAACCTCCATTCCCCAGCCCTCCTCTCCAGCTCCGCCCTTTGGATGACCCTTGGAGGGCCAGGAACCGCACGGCGGCGCCCAGCCCCAGGGGCCCCCGTAGTCTTCGTCTCCTGCTGGCCCCCGAAGTATGCACCAGCAGCGCCCTCCTTCCCCCCCCCACCCTCCCACACCCGTGGCAAGGAGGGGAGGGAGAAGCAGGCGCTGGAGGCCACTATCCCCGAGGGCCCGCAACTCCTCCCCAGGCGCCCTCCTTTCCAGCGCCGCCCTTCGGGTACCCCTTCGGGTAGCCCTTGCCGGCGCAGCCCGCGGCTGAAGGCCAGCCCTCCTCTCGGGGGGCCGGCAATCCGACATGGGGAGGGGAGCAGAGGGCGGGTTCGCGAAGCAGCTGCACGCAGCCGGTCCTCCCAGCGCCTCCCGGGCGTCGGAAGCGGCCGTGTACCGAAAAACGCGCCCTCCGCGACGGTGCCGAAGCCAGCTGCATGCAGAGCAGATTTCGCACTCCCCTCCCTGCCACTCCAGAAGGACAAAGACGGTACCCATGGCGCTACCACCTGGACCTCTCCTGGGGGGGTACGTCGCGAACAGCACCTCGAGGAGAATCCAGCCGTGGCGACGAGGGCTCTCCAGGCTAAGCAGCAGCATCGGCACGTCCTCCTCCGAGTTTTCCGCCCGGCCCGGTCCTCCGCCGAGGCGCCGCCCCACGGCTGCGCCCAATCCCAATCCCAGGCTTCCCCCTCCCAGGCCGCATGCTTCCCGGCGCCCTTGCCTTGAGCGTGCATTAATGGACGTGCGGGAAAAAAAGCGGATGGGGGGGGAGAACCGTGCACCTTTTGTACTCCTTTTGGGCACACAGGGGCGCTTCAGGGACCCTCCGGGGCACAAAATGCACACCTCTTCCCCCCCACCGCAATTATCATTAGGTCGGGCATGTCCCCCTACAGGCGGATGTTGTAAGACAAATGAAAAACAACAGTTCAAACATATTCGGACATGGTCAGAAATAGTCGAACATCGTCCCCATCATATTTCATTTTTCCAATAAGAAAAACAACCATTTTTGAGCATCCCTCCTGTGGAGGGACGCGCCTGACCTACAAACATCGCACGACCATTACTCGACGCCCGATTGCCGCCGTAGCCCGCCGCGCCGGGCTGGGAGGGCCACGCCCCCGCCGCCGGAGCCTCGCCCCACGGCTGCTCCCAGCCCCAGGGGGGCGCGGGCTGCTCCCCTCCTGCGCGGGGGAGGCATCAAAGCACGAACGTGCCCGGCCAAGGCGGGTGCCTGCACGGATGCCCTCCCGGCCCCGGCCAGGAGGCTCTGTGCACCACCCTGGGGCGCAGGAAGGCGCGAGAGAAAGAGGCTTGAACGGTGATGATCAGGAGGAGGATGATGATGAGGAGGAGGAGGATCCCGGAGGAGAAGGAGGAAGAGGAGGAGGAGGAGGAGGAGGAGGAGGAGAAGGAGGAGGAGGAGAAGGAGGAGGAGGAGGAGGATCGAAAAGGAAGACGGCAAGGAGGGGGAGGAGGAGGAGAAGGGTGAGGAAGAGGCGGGAGGGGGCAGACGGAGAAGGGGGAAGGGGATGTGTTGGAACGCATTGAAGAATTCAGCGCAGATATCCTGCCCAGGACGCATCCTTCCAGGCGCCCTTCCCGCCGTAGCCCGCCGCCCCTGGCCTCGAGGGCCACAGCCCAGCCGCCGGGGACTCGTCCCACGGCTGCGGCCAGTCCCAGGACCTGGGGCATCGAAAGCAGTACCAATTACTTAAG
This sequence comes from Prorocentrum cordatum, assembly GCA_963575745.1. Taxonomy (NCBI): domain Eukaryota; class Dinophyceae; order Prorocentrales; family Prorocentraceae; genus Prorocentrum; species Prorocentrum cordatum. The sequence continues at coordinate 278,489 of CAUYUJ010004614.1, forward strand.
AAGAAACCAAGCAGAGGACAACTTCGGGTGAAGACAAATCGAGAATCTCTGAGACCTGGCGGCTCTGCAGGGTATCTCGTGCGCCGCGGCCTTCCACGAGCGTTCTGGACCGTTTTGAAAACGTTCTGGAACGCTCTGGGAGGGATTTATCCTCGTCCTAGCCCCGTGCGATCCCAGATCTCCGACGATATTGTTGTTCCAATCCCGGCGCTTTTCTTCGATTTCGGCCTTTTGGGCCAGTTATCCGGCCCCAAGACCATCAGAGAGGACCCAGGACGACAAACTACCCCAGGGACGCGGCCTGGACCTCTGGGGCCGCGGATTGAAAAGAAGCAGCTCGGCGTATGTCAGGGACGACGCGCCGCGTGGAAAACCCATCAGCGTGCTTCGGACAGCAACGAGGGAGCAAAACGCTGATGACGGGCTCCTGGATGCGGCGTGCCATTGATTGGGAGAACAAAAAACTACCGATATACCGCTACTCCTCGGACCTCTACCAGAGTGCGTTCTGACCAGGGTTCCCGCGGCAAGTCCAGCCGTGGCGTTGAGGCCATTCCACGCACGGGGCACTGATGTATGGGCATCCCTCCCTATGACTGATGCTCTCTTTCTCTCCGCCCCGGAGACCCGCCCTCTCCCTCCCAGGCCGCCTCCTTCCCGGCACCGCCCTTCGCGTACCCCTTCGGGTGCCCCTTGGGCCCTTTGCCGGGCTCCTTCTCCCCCTCTTCCGCCCACTCCTCCGGCTGCGTGGCGCCCTTTGCGCGCCCCTTCGGGGCTCCTCGCGGAGCCACCGCGAGGCCCTCGGCTGCCTTGCTCGTCGGGGGCGCCTTTCCCCAGAGCTTAGCTGCTGGAGGCTCTGATGCACCCTTCCCGGCGGCACCGCCCTTCGAGCACCCTTTCTTGTACCCCTTGCCGGCGAGGCCTTATGCGTATGAGAGAGGGGGAGAATGAGATCGCGGCGCTGAATTGATTTCGCATGGGGAACTTCCAGTCAGCTCCGGGGCGCCGGGACCGTCACAGATCGATCCAACCCGAAAAATGATGCAACATATTGGGTCTAAGGCTCTGGTCGTGCTGTTCCGCGTGGTTGTTTTTCTTCGTAATGTCGGATATCGTGGGGGGACGGAAGGAGGAGCAGAGCAGAGCATTACCAATGGGGGATGCCCAGAGGCCCCCGCAACTGAAACAATAACGGCGGACTTGGTGCTCGTGAGCCACCTATGAACGAGGTGGAATGACACTGATCAGCTCCAAATACTTTTGTCAACTGGGGCTGCCTCGCGACTTCTCTTCTTTGCCAGGGGGAAGTTCAATCACCCAGAAAAAGGACCCCATATAATTAAGTGCGGAATCCCCCTGAACTGAGTGAGCAGGACTGGCGTCGCGAATGAGATTGTCAGGCCGATCGGTACGTGAAGATGTCAGAGCACAGACTGGTGGGTAAACGGATTGACTGTGCAGGCGATCGTGAGAAGGCTCGCTTTGATTAAGTACATTGCCCAACCGTTTGGCAAGTATGTATGCATGCTTGAATGAAGGCGTAACATTTGTTAGTGCGGTTCGGTGGCCTTGGGACCCCAACAACCTCATTGCACGGTCCGTCACCGCACCGCACCGTTCTGGGACCCTCGAATCCCCAGTTGCCCGAGACACCCTCGGAGAGCGACCCCGGTCCAACGACTGCGCGGCCACCCCCGACAGGGGAAACCAATAGGTACTGATACCGCCGCTCCCCGGACCTCTCCTGGAGTGCGTTCTGACCAGGGATTGGAACGGAATCCAGAAATGGCGACGAAGGCCCCCGCAGGAGGTCGAAAAAGGCGAAGACGAGGCAAGGGTAGTGGTACGGTATGGTATGGGCACCTTTCCTTCGCCGACGAACCTCAACTGACTCACCGCACGGTGTGGGCACCGCGCAGGTTTGGGAGGCCCTGGGAGATCAACTGTTGCTTCTGCCAGCCTCCCAGCAACCGCGCAGCCGTCCTTCCTCTACAATGACCACGTACGACAGGAAGTGCAAATTCGTTCGCAGCTTAGAAGGCCGTTGCACGATGTCAGAACTCGCTGGCCAGCGAAGAGATTTCCTACTTTACACTCGACTCAATTCGAGAAAGCCTCGCTCTCACGCCCCATAGGCGTAGTCCCCACGCTCGGGTGATACAGCCCGCCCCCCGGAATAAGAAGAAGAAAAGGGCTCTCGCAGTCGCCCCCTCAGTACGATGGGAAGCTGTGCTTCAAGAAATTCAGAGGGGAACCCTCTCGTCGATAAGGGGGCCCCAACGTGTCCCACAGCCTCTGCGTCGAAGATTGACAGAACGCCCTGCAGCACAACGCCATGTCGTGAAAGCTGTTGGGGGCACTCCACGTGCGCACGGCGCCGCATTCCGAAAGGACCCCAACGGGGTAGCTAACCGATGTTCGGAAACACGTGCATGTATCGCGCGAGCTGCACGTTAGAAGCGACTGGGGACTGCACTGGCACGCTCGAGTGCCAACGTCGAGCGAACCAGTGCAGACTTCATCAATCGGCTAGTGTGGGCGGGCGTTCTCTCAATGTCCGGCTGTGGGTCTCTGGGGCCATCGGGGGATAAGAGATGTCCGTGGGGCACCTGATGGCAACCTGGTGTCTCATTTGAAACATCTCTAAAAACAAACTCACGATAACTTTTGGGCGTCCCCTATGGCGCCCAATAGAGCGCGAAACGGACAGAACGCTTCCCCCTCATCTAACGCTGTTGGGCGCTATGGGTCGCTATCGGGCGCCAGTCGGGTGCAATGTAGGCACTGTCGGGGGCTATCTGGAGCTATGGGACGCTACAGGGCGCGATTCGCCGATGTACACACATCGAACTGGTCCAAAACGAGGGGACGCCAGTATTCTGTTATCTGAACTAGTGCCACATCCTAGTCGACCCTCCGTCGATTAAGATTAGCGGATCGGCTCGGGATTGCACTGGCGCGGTCGAGAGCCAATATCCAGGGAACCAGTGCAGACTGCATCGGTCGACTGGTCTGGGCGGGCGTCCTCTCAGTGTCCGACTGTGGGTCGTTGGGGCCCTCGGGGGAAGAGTCCTTCACGATCTCTCCACATTCTTTAGTCGGAAGAATGCTGAAGTGCCAACGGCCCAACGCGTGAGGTGGAGACGGTTCGGGTCGATGGGCGCAAGCCAACCCAGCAAGCCACGCTTGGCCGGTACTCTCAAGCGACGCACCACCTGTTCCCTCGGCGGTGTTCTGGGGAGGTGGAGGGCGAACTACACGCAGACAGTCACGCAACATCAATAAGTCGATGTGCAAGTGTATCTGGAGAGACTCACGCAGCATCAAACACGCGAGTGGCAAGTGTACCTGGAGAGGCTCGCCCCGTCCTTTTCCCCCCATACCAATCAGGATTGTATCGCTGGGATGAGATGCCCGCGGGGCACCTGCTGGCCTGTCGTCTCACGTGACGCGCCTAATGCTGGGAAGAAACTCACTGAAGCTGTTGGTCGTCCCCATGGCGCCCAGTAGCCAGTGGCGCGCCCAATCGCGCGCAGAGCAGACATTAGAACTGGCACGTTTGGGCGCTATTGGTCGCTATGTGGGTGAAAGTGAAAGCTGTTTGGCGCTATTGAGCGCTACTGGGCACTGTCCGCCGATAGCCACACATGCAACTAGTGCAAGACGGGTGGGGACTTCCGTGATCTACTATCAAAATCTAGTGTCTCATCCGAACGTGTCTCATGACGGCGTCGCGTCTACAGCCTGCCATCTCTTTCTACTGGTGTCTCACCCAATACTTCGGTGCCTCGTCTGACTTCGGCTGGCCGCTATTGCTGCACCCGGTGAAACCAAAAGGTACTGATACCGCTACTTCCCAGACCTCTCTCGGGGTGCGTCCCGAACAGGATTTCGAGGCGAATCCAGCGGTGGCGACGAAGGCCCCCCCCCAGGAGGGCGACAAACGGTTAACCGGGCGAAATGGGTAGCGGTATGTGTCGCTTTTCCTCGATGACTACGTGGCGGTTCGGGTGTCACCCCATTGAACATGCCTACTCAAAAGTTGGTGAGAGTTGGGGGGCCAAGTCGCGAGACGGGCGACGGGCAGCGCGGCCCAACGCACAGGACCCACTGGGACGCAGAAAGACATGCTAGCACGACAGGTTCTCGTTAGAGGCGCGCGTCCGACCCTGGTATACCAATCTTGTAGTGTCGTTTCCCGAGCGGTGTGGCTAGGAAGCGCCAGCCACGACGCATGTACTATGCTATTTCTCGCTGCCCGCGTGCCGCACACATTGCATTAGTGTGTTAAGGTGGAGGAGACCCAAGGATAGAGGCCTCCTAGATGGGGGTCCGAGTAGATGGGGTCGGAGGAACTCGCCGCATCGCCGATACATCGGCGATGCATCGCCAATACACTAGGGATGCATCGGCGATGCACTGGCGAGGTGGGCGATGCATCGGCGTCGTCGGCGTGGAGAGCATCGGCCTCCACATCGAGGCGCATCGCCGATGCATCGCCGATGCCTCGGCGATGCGGCGCGAGCCTCCGACCCCCGTCTGCCCAGACCCCGCCTGGGAGGCCTATAGAGCAAGACCCCGCGGGCTCTCGCGGGCCCTGCACGACCGGGCCTCCCCGCAGGGAGGGCGACCACGGCCACAGCCTCCGGGGGCGACGATACGGGGCGAGTAGCCGAGGGGCGGGCCTTTTACACGCATTCGCCTGGGAGCCTTGCCGAAGACATGGATCATCGGCGCACCTGAGTACATGTATTGCTCTCCCCTGGGCCATTCGCCCCTGTCGTCGCCTCTGGACAGCGTGGCCGGCCCTCCCCGCCCCGCCCGATTGGGACACCCGAAGTGGGCGCAGGAAAAATGGGCACGATGCCCAACAACAAATGCTGTCCCAAACCAACCAGCGGCCGCTGTTGGGCAGGCGGCCTTCTGTCTCGAACGGGCACAGGCCGCGGCGGCGCGGACAGCGAGTCCTGTTCAAAATGAACAGGAACTGCTGTTGGGCATTGAGGAAAACAAAAAGTACCGATACCACTACCCCCTGGACCTCTCCCGGGGCGCGTTCTGACTAGGATTTCGAGGCGAACCCGGCGGTGGCGACGAGGGCCTCCGAGGAGGCCCGACAAGGAGGAAGCTGGGACGGGGTAGAGGCATGGGTACCAATCCCCTCCCCTGAGGCATTGTCCCCCGCCGAGGCCGACGCGGCGACGACGGCGGCGTCGCCGCCGTCGGGGCGCGGCGGCGGGGGCGCGGCGCGCACCGCGCAGAGGCACCGCAGCGCCGCGCTGGCCCGCCCCGAGGCCGAGGCCGAGGGCGAGGGCCCCCGCCGAGGGCCGCCCTCCCGCGGAGGGCCCCCGCAAGGGCCGCGGGCGGGCTCCGCCGCGTGCCCGGGGGTGGCGGGCGCGGCGCGCGCGGCTCCGCCGCCCCGGGGGGGAGGGGGGGCCGCCCCGACCAGCGAGGGCGCCCGGGGACACCAAGGCAAACCTGGCCATCGCTCGGACGTCCATTCCCCGTGTTTTTGTCGGTTTCGTGCGTGGTCTTTTCGCCAAATGATCAAGGATGCTCCTCGATGGTCCCCGCCGAAGGAAAAATGCACACGTCCGAGCGATGCCAAGAAACGGGTACAGACCCCAGGAGTCCCTGATATGAACTCGGGCGTGTCCCCCACACAGGGGGATTTGGGGCGAAAAGGAACAGATACTCAAAATATGCCCCCCAAATGGGCAAGGGTAGTAACAAAATCGTCCCCATGTGATGGTTTCAACTATGTTTGAATTTTCCTCCTGTAGAGGGACAGGCCCGACTTCACCTGAAGATCCTTTCCCACATTTCCGAGGGAGTCCCATCTGCCCCTCCACTTCCCACCTTTTCCCATCTTCTCTGGGGGGTCGACGATCCTTTGTCTGCGCTGTTTTCCCTCCTGAACCAGATGAGACGGAGCCAGGACGAAGATGACATCGGGCGAGGTCAGATTTGGAATCTCTGCGATCCAGCGGCTCTGAAAAATGTCTCGGGCTCCGCGGCGTTCTTAGAACGTTCAGGAACGCTCTGAGAGCGTTCCGGAACGCCCTGGAACTGATTTATTATCATCCTAGCCATGTCCGAAAGACCACCCTCGCGCCGGGAGACAGCTCATGACCGAAGGTGTTTCCAATTCTCCAACGAACGGCAGATTCTATCCGTGTCCGCGCCGTCTCTGGATTCCGGGGCGCGATCCCGCGGATACGCGGACGCACGGGCACGTTCCGCGCGGGGCATCCGCGCAAAAAACGCTCCGCATCCATGGGTTCGCGGCCCAGGGGCCCGGCCCGCGCGGCCACGGATACGCTTTCGCGCATGCTTCTCGGCCTCCGGGCCTTCAGTAGGCCTCGGGGCCGCCCCCACAACGGACTTCGTATCATCAATGGGTCCCCGACAAAGAATCCAGACCGCTCCGCCGGAGGCCCATGGAATAGACAACTCACGACGGTAGGGGGTTTGGGTAGCGGTAGCAGGGGAGGAGGAACAGCACCGCAGCAAGGTGCCTGCCTTCGGGCATCACGCCCCCTGCTCATCTCTGCGCCCTCGAGCAAGCCCCCCAGAGAAGGCCCCCCTCCCTCCGCAAAGGCATGCGAAGCGCGGTGAACTGCGCGCGCCAGGGGGGGCACCCAGAAGCATGAGCAAGTGGAGGATGAGGGACATGTCTGGCAGCTGGGAAGTGGACACTCGGGTCGGGCGAAAGGGGGGGATAGCAAAGAGGGGGGTTGAGAATCAGCTCACGTAGCTGATTTTCCCGGCGCCTCCCGGCGCTGGAGGCGGCTATGTATCGAGGCATGGGCCCCTGGGTGAGGCCCCCCCTTTCCCAATCCCCCCCCTATCGTCCGGCCCGAGACACCGTCACCAGGTCAGGGCCTTGCCTCCGACAGGGAGAAGCGATCCTGGAGCCCGCTGCTGGTGGAACGCTTTCGGTTACCCAGGAAGCCGAATACGATCACCGTCACCGAGATCGGGATCGCCTCACCTCGGCAGCACACCGCAGATACTGGTGTTAGTGCCAGCCTCTGGGCCTCCGACATTTGGTTTGCTCACCACGCGCAACTATCCTTCTGGCCGAGTGGCCACTGAGAGCGCAGCCGGGGGGGTACTGCTGCTCCTCCTCCTCCTCTTCTTCGCCGGCAGCCTCTTCTTCTTCCGCCTCTGGTGCGGCGCCGCCTTTCGCCCATCCCTTGAGGTGCGCCTTCGGAGGTCCCCACAACTGCTCGCACCGCCTGTCGCCCTCCCCTTTTTATCTTTTCTGCCCCCCTCCCCCTCCCTGCGTACTCCTCCCCCTCGTCTCTCCTCCTCCTCCTCCTCCTCCTCCTCCTCCTCCTCCTCCTCCTCCTCCCCCTCCTCCTCCTCCTCCTCCTCCTCCTCCTCCTCCTCCTCTTCCTTTTTTCCTCCTCCTACCCCCCGATCTCCCCCAGCATCAGGACAACGGCGACGACGTTGCATCGGCCTTCAGAGTCCGCGCCGACCACGACGGCTTCTGCGAAGCTAACCGTTCGACGCGACACTTTCCCCGCCACGTGGGCTTCGGCTTCGGAGAAGGTGTGTGGTGTTAACGCGAATGGTAAGATTACGTGATATTGCGATATCCCTCATGCATGCGATCCGCTTTGCCTGATGCACATCGCACCGACACCCGCAATGTCGACCCTGTGCGTGTAACGAAGGTGTGCTCAACACTTGAGGATGAAGCATTCAAACACATGTCTTCGAGAATCTGGACGTTCCAGACTGACGGTTTGAACGTTCGGGAATTATGGTATTGTTTTCCGATGGCTGATGCAAAACGAAGTTTCGGAGTTTTCGGAGCTCTGGCGGGCCTTACAGCATTCCTGCTTCCAAATTCTGCGGATTCAGAAATTGCCTTTTGGCATTGCATCATGACTTCGGAAAAAAAACAGCATGCCTCTCTTCGCAATCATGTGTCTGGCAGATTGAAAACCTTGGATGCTTGTTCTGCCTCGCCGTTCCGGTTGGTCGACGGCCGTTTGGGGCACTTGGGCGGCGGTCGTGCACTTTGACGCCGTCTAAGACGGGCGTCACGCAGCCAGCGCACTGAACTCCAGAGCGTCGGCGGCGAGCGGGGGGGTGAAGTGAGAAGGAGAAGGCCTTCTCATACGGCGGCGGGCCTGCTCAGAGGCTCTCGCGCCTGCTGAGAAGTGCTCTGTGTCTGCCGGGACGGCTTGGAGAAACTCCTCAAGAGGCCAGGGAATGTCCGAGCCCTCTGAGAATAGGCCCGCCCCCTCTCGCTCCCCCCCCCCCTCGCGCGCCGCCGAGAGCGGCCGCCGCAGATCTACCATCCCAGGTTGCAGCACCAGCGATCCCTGGGAGCCTGGGCCTCTCGACCCCCTCCGCGGGAAGCAGGCTTCTAACCCCCGGGGGGCCGCCTGTGGCCGCCACGGGCCGACGCGGCCCTCCGGGGACTACCTCGGAGCGACGATCGTGGGCCCGACGAACGTGGCCCACAACGAATGCATACGCAACGCCGGCTGGCCGGCCAGGGAGCTCACGGTACATACGCCCCAGCTGCCCAACCCGCGGGACGCCGGGACGCTTGAGCGTCCACACGCCGAACTCCTTCACCGAGCTCCTTGGCCGACCAGGCGACGTGGTGAACTCAGTGCTCCATCAATACTTCTGGGATGCAGGAGGTCTGGAGAGGGTACGCATAGTCTGGGGGAGAGTTAGTGTAGTCCGGGGTGGGGTAGTCATAGTCTGAGTGCAGGTACCAAAAGCCAGGCGGGGAGGACGCTGGCCGCATAAAACGGTCGCGCGAGCGCGGGTGGTACGGGGGGTACCTGTAGACCAGGGGTGGTGGAGGTACCGATAGTCTGGGGGGGTGATGAAGCAATAGTCCAGGGGCGGGGGGGTGAGGGCCATAGCCTGGGGGGGATCGATAGTCTGGGGGGTACCTGTGGCCCAGGGGCACAAAATTTTTGAGGGACCAGACCGCCGCCGCGACCTTGCCCACGACGCGGGAGCCCCGAGGAGGACGACGCTGGCGGCGGCGGCGGCCGCAGCGGCGGCGGCCGCAGCGACGGCGGCCGCAGCCGCGGCCTTCGGGGGGGCCTTGCCCCACGTCTTCGCCGGGGGCCCGGCCGGCCCGCTGGCCCCAGCGGCGCCCTTCGGTGGCACCGATGCCGCCTCGGCGGGGAGGGCGAGTATGAGGAAGGCGGGGGAGGGGCGGGGGGAGGATCGAGGAGGTCGGGGGGAGGGAGGAGGAGGGGGGGGAGGGAGGACAGGGATCGGAAGGGGAGAGAAGGGGGGCATGGGGGGCGGAGCCCCGCCTGGGGGAGGAGGGGGAGTAGTGGGGAGGAGGGGGGGAGCAGGGGGAGGGGATGGTAACACGCGCTGGGGATGGGGAGGGAAGGGAAGACTAATATGGGGGGAAGAGAAGCGGAAAAAGTCAAGGAAGACGGAGAGGAGGGGGAGAGTGGAACGATGCCATGAACTGCGTAGGAGAGGCAGAGAAGAAGGCGGACGAAGATGAAGATGATGACGAGGATGTTGATGATGAGGAGGAGCAGGGGGACGATAATAATACATATGATGGTGACTGTGAGGGCTGAGGACGAGGAAGTGGAGGAAGAGGGGGGCGAAGGATTTTGACAACTCGCAAGGAAGAGAGGAAGATAAAGAGGGGAAGGAGGATGCCACGCGTCCAGAAGAGATCAACATTGACGGCAGAACGCATGGGGCAATAGTGGGGGGCGATAGCCAGAAGACAGAGCGGGGGACCCCGCCAGCCGAGCCAAGGGCGCGGGTGAAGCGCAGCAGGTCGGCGCAGGCGGCACCAACTCGTGGGCCCCCCAGGAGGCACCTCACCGCGCGTAGCTCAGCGCTGGGGCACCAAGAGCTCGTCGCAGGAGGCACCATTGGGCTGCCAAGGGAAGCCCCCTAGCAGGTGACTGCGGGCTGCCCGGGGAGGCCCGCCGGCAGGCGGCCTCGTGCGCCTCGAGGAAGCGTCCTGGCAGACACCGGATGGCATCTCGCGTGGGGGCACCAGCGGCACCAGACCGTGGGCCTCGTGGGGCCCTCGCCGCCCACCCGCTGCGCGGGCGGAGGCGACCCCTAACCCAGCCGCCCCGATGCGCAGCACGCAACCCGCAACGTGCCGCCGCGGAGCTCAACACGCAGACCGAGTACGCAGGCCTGGCGCGGTGCGCTCGCCAAGATGTGGGCCAACACGGTGAGCCAGCACGCCACGCGTCCACGCGGACCTTTTCGAACACGGCACGCGCTGCGCTGCGAGGCGGACGCACCAGGGCGGCCAGAGGCCCCCAAGGATCCCGCCGCGCACCTCGCGGGAAGGCGCGCTGGACCTCTTCCCGGGTCGGGCTCTACATCCTGGGCGTTCGCAGCGAGAGGGGGCCCAGCTCCACGGGGCTCCCCTGGGCGCCCCCGGGCCGTGGGCGCACCCGGCCCAGGCTGGGACTTCACTGCCCAGCACGCCTCGCCACAGACGTGCCGTCGGCAGCGCCGCCCTCGGCGGCGCCTGCCTGGCCGCCTCTCGCCCGTCGGTAGGCGTTTTGCCACGGACGTGGCATCCCAACCATGTCGCGCTACACCAGGCCGCTGCGCGCGCGGCGTCTCAAGCAAGACCGCCCACTGTCGCGTCTGGATGCATCGCAGGATGGATAAACCATAGCTTGCTCTGACGATGACGCACATGATGATGAGGGTAAAATCAAATAAAATGTATACGATGATGGTGAGGATGATGATGCGGATGGTCATTCTGGTCATGATGATGGTGATGCTGATGGGGAAGAAGGAAGAAGCGCAAGCCTTCGAGAGAGTCTTGAGCGGCGCCACCTGGGCCAGCACTCTCCTCATCCTGCTTTCCCCTCCTCTTGTTCCACGTCCCCCTTGCGTTCCTTCCCCATCCTCCATGCTACGTTCTCTACTCCATCCCTGTCCCCCCTCCTCCCCTGGAAGACTCCTCCATGTCGGGCCCCAGATGTGTAGGTAGGGCGGGATTGGCGTGTGGACTGAGACGTCCTCACAAAGTATGATTATGCCGCTTGGAATTCGCAACAGCTTCACGGATAGAGGGGGAGGTCACAATGGAGCTCTGGCCGTGGCGCCGCGCAGATTCGTTCCGATACCTATGACAGTGTACAGGGATGGAGGGCGATGGAGTTGTCAGAATCGGGCTCTCGCCCGAACGCCGCGCACGTCCACCTTTAGCACTTGCGACGGTTGCATGGGTGGAGCGCGGCTCCTTCTCAAGACAAGGCTCTCGCCTTAGCGCCGCGTTCGTTTCAACATCTTGCAGAAGGCGCCTGGGACTTCCGAGGTCAAGCCACCCAAAGCTCCAACAGACGTGGCAGCTGCACGGACGGGGGGGCCTTTTCGTCGGGGGACTCTCCCCTTGGACGTTCTCGGGGCTTCTAACCAGGCAGCCTTAATCTTGTAAAGCGGTCGCGCGCGTGGGCGCGGTCCCTCTTCAGCACGAGGATCGCGCTGGACGCCCTGTTGGACTGCATGTTAATAATTCCTTCGCATTCCTGAGTACGCGCTAGAGGGATGCAAGGCTGCTCCTGTTCAGAACGGGGTTCTCGTCTGAATGGCAGGACAATGTGGTGCTGGTCATTCAAGAGGGGGGCGTCAAGCAGGGAGAACAACATTCAGGAAAGACTTCTGAGGAGGGATCTTGGGACGGCATGTTGGGTTTACTCTTGTCCACTTCCTCCTCCTCCTCCTCCTCCTCCTCCTCCTCCTTCACCTCCTTGTTACCCTCCTTCTGCATACACTTCCTTTCCGAATTCTCCGCCACTGCTAACCTCCTCCTCCCCTCCCCTTCCCGAACCTTCCCCTCCTCTGTCCGCTTACCCCCCATCCTGCTGCACATCCGCCGTGCCTTCCTGCTCCTTCCCAGCCTCTCTCCCTCCTCTTCTTCCTCCCTCCCTCCTCCCCCTTCTCGTCCTGCTTCACCCCCCTTGGACGACGCCACGTGCCTTCCCCACCAGCAAGGAGGGCGGCCCCGTCGGCGGCTTCGGGGCGCCCGCGCCCTTGGAGAGCACGGGCGACTTGGCGGGGGCAGCCTTCGGGGGGCTCCTCCTCCTCCTCCTCCTCCTCCTCCTCCTCCTCCTCCTCCTCCTCCTCCACGCTCGCCTACAAAAACACATCGCACCACGCCGTTACGGGCCACACCGTTTTACCCGCCTGTGGCTCGTCGCCTTTGCCCCACCTCGCCCCCGTTGCAGTCGTCCTCCGCCTCCTGCTCCTCATTCCCCTCCCTCTACTCCAAGAGTTTAGGCCAGACGCTCTGAAGAGGGAAGCGCTGAGTCCTATTTGGACGAGTCGCCAGATCACGAGTGATGCAAGCTCAACGCGATGCACGGAGTCCCGTCCACGAAGCCGGATGCTGAAACTGGAGGCGTGCGGGCTACTCGTTTCTGGGGGCGCAGCCCCGCAAGCTGCTGCGCACTCGAAGGGGACGATGCAGCTGAACACCGCAGGGTCGACGTCCACCCGCATGCGTGTGGCACGCTACGGCACGTGACAGACGGGTGCACGCTACATATTGCTGTGCGGTGTTCATGCCAAGCTCCTTCGAGATGGCCACTGTAGGGCAAACAGCGTTGACGTTGAACTCATCCTAACTCCCACCAGGGAAGCCTTGGCCGCGCTGGTCGACCTTGCCACCCCCCAGGCAGGGATGCCACTCCTTCGGGTTTCGCAGCGCCCATTCACACCTAGAGGGGATACGCAGGGAAAGCTAACTTACCCGGTCTTGGTTCTGGCGAGAATGATTTCTAGCGAGAAACATCAAGCGGAATCGGGCATTGAGGACGTCTCGGCTCCTGGAACACCGAGGGCGTGCCATCATGGCCTGCCCTTGTCGGGTGGACACGGCCTCGCTGTACCGTGCAATTCACAGGGAGCTCCAACGACACTCACGAAGGCCCAATGCGTGACATCCTCACAGCAAGGGTATGCAGCGGGCACGCCGAATAAGAACTGCCAGCAGGTCCACCACATCAATTTCATATTGTCCGAATGCACCCGTGGGCCCAAGCTGGTCCTTGGGGACCTTTACGGAGCTCAAGATATAGATGGATAATCCTCTCCCACACTTGCGACACTGTTGTGTTGTCGTATGCACCTACAGGTTACCTACTGTCTACTTCCTTTCGCTTGGGGGACAGGGATTCGTGATTTAACAGGCCGCTGAACCTCCCATAGCCTCGGGCCTGGTCTTAAAGCTGGGCGCCGCGTCCGACTTCAGACACCCAACTGCCCGACTCTCATCCCTGGTGCGCTGTTCCCCCCTCAATTCCTCGGCATCCTACAGCGACGATGCTGAGTTTCGCGAGGCGCCCAAGGGCTTTGCGTCCAATCGGGAGATTTGGACATTTCGCGGGGCATCCATTGGCAGGCCAATTTATCATTTAGTGGGTCCCTCTGGGTGGATGGGACGACATGGGGACCGTGGTCCCACCAGGAGCCGCGGGGAAACAGGTTTCCTGGTACGTTTAGACGCATGCATGCGTGCGTTGACCACGTCACACTTGCGCACCACGTTTCGACGTCCACACGCTACGACGATGCGGATGAGCAAGGCCCGCGTGGACCAGCCCCTGCGCCCCAACCCGAAAGGCTGGCAAGCGCTGGAGCACACCCGGCACCTCAGCAGAGCAGCTCCGTCCACCAGGCCCACGCGCAGTCCCACCAAGAATCGGGAGCTAAGGGCCCCAAAACCGGCCACCAGGGAGAACACACCCAGGCGACAGATGTACAGCCCATCGTTCGGAGACGGGCCCGCATGCAACGCCCGCTCGCTCTTCCACCGTCCGAGGAAGCACAAGGCGACGACGACTCTTGAGGCAGGGGGCTATCGGGACCCTACCCCAGGCTCCAGGCCTCCTACCACGCATGTTAGACAGAGGCTCGACCAAAGTACGTAGTTCAGCCCCTGCCTCCAATTCCAGGATCCTGACACTAGCTGCGCCCCCAACGCCAACGGACTCAAAAGAAACCCACCCACTGCCCGATGCTATCGCACACCCGGCTCAACCACTACCGCGTCCCAACAGGTCACGGGGGCTCACGGCCCGTGTACCACCCGCCAGGGATCCGCACGACTCCAGTGCAGATCACCGATCGGAGACGTGCCATCACGCAACGCCTCATGTTAACCAGACAAAAGGCTGACCTCGATCACGGGACTGCCCCCGCCTCCAGGATCACGACGCTGCAACAGTGTGCCACCAGGCTCGCCCATACCCGACCTAACATCCAAAAACTTTCAGGACTCCGTCGTGACAGACTTCAAAGAGCGCGGTCCGCCTGGAACGACCTTCGACAGACCTCCCGATCGCGTGCTCACCTTGGGCTCTCCCCGAAACAGGTCTCCAGGAGCGCCTCCATACTCACCGCTAGCACACTAGCGCTCGCCTCTCCACCTCCGTTTGTCGGATAAGCTGGGCCTCTTGCTTTGCCAGCCGCCGACGCTCATCGCGCAGCACATGGGCTCCAGGACCCAAATTTTTTATCGTGCTGCTCGCATTGCTGGCGCCTCCGACCAGACGATTGATGACATTGAGGAGTTTGAGCTTGAGTTAAAAGATGAACTCGAGGCCGCCAACAAGTTCTTCGCCAAGCAGGCCCGTGATGACTGGTCTGCCTGGCTGCACGTCGGCGTCTCTTCGGGCTCGCGGCGAGTCCATCAGATCACCCGAGATCCCTCCCCGTGGACCCCGACCACCACGCTTAGCGCCAAAGGTTGCACCGTGTCTGACCCCCTCTCTTTGTTGCGGGCTGAAGGTGCTCGCTTTAGTGCTGCGTGGGGCCAGGGTTTGGGGGCCGTGCCTTCGGGGGTTATCCTGGAGCCTCTTCCTCGTCTCAGCGTCGGCGAGATCAGAGCCGCCTCGAAACAATACAAGCCTGGTTCGGCCGTGTCCCTGGACGGGTTCCACTGCCGTCACTTCTCGCTCCTGGGAGATCCAGCGCTGGAGTGTCTCAGCATGATTTTTGCTCTCATTGAAGCCTTGGGTTGCCTGCCCCCCCAGATTTCGGTCGTCCTGCTTGCTCTCCTCTCGAAGCCTGCTGGAGGCTACAGGCCGATCGGGGTGTTCTGCTCCTGGTACAGGGTCTGGGGGCGTCTCCGTCGCCCCCTGGCCCTGGCCTGGGAACAGCAACACCCCAGACGGTACTGGGCCGCTGGCAGACATCGAGGGGCGGCCGACGTTGTGTGGAGACAGGCCGTTCGGTCTGAAGCAGGCGTCAAGAGTGGAGATGCCGCCTGCAGTGTCCTTTTCGATCTTCGTAAGTTTTACGAACACATCCCCTTGGCCGCCTTGCAGGAGAGATGTGCTCGGCATGGGTTCCCGCCCGTCATAGCTAGGGTGGCCCTGTTTGCTTACCAGTGTGGGCGCTTTCTCAGTTTGGGAGGCATCGTTGAAGGCCCCTTTTTTGTTTTGAGTGGAGTGGTGGCGGGCTGCAGCTTCGCCACTACCTTCATCCGTGTCCACGGGATGGAGGGTTACGACAGGATCACTCGCCAGCCCAGACTTGAGCTCGATGTTTACATCGACGACCTAGGCCTCTCGTGTGTGGGCCCCCCCTCGAAGGTCATCGCCTCTGTGGTCGGTTGTGCGCAGCAGTTGAAGGGGGTGGTGGAAGAGGTTTTGGGTTGTAGCTTCGCTCTGGACAAGACCTGTATTGTTGCCTCTTCGCGTGCCGTCGGGGAGCAGGTCTCGTCCCAGTTGGCTGAGCTCTCGACCCAACCCTCATCCTCTGCTGTCAACCTAGGTGTCGACTACACAGCTGGTCGCGCCCTCAGGGTCGGAGGCCGATGTGCCAAGCTGAAGTCTAGGCTAGCGGCCGCCTGTAGGCGCACCAAGCGGCTTCGCAGACAGAATAAGGTGCTCAAGAGGGGCGCCATCATTAAGGTTTTTTCGGCTGGCCCTTTGGCCGGCGCCAGCTACGGGAGTGAGATCACGGGGACCTCCGATCATGACCTCCTTCTCCTTCGCAGGAAGCTTTTCGGATCGGTTCGTCCTCTCTCGAAGCTTCGTTCGCTCACCACCTCGGCCATCCTCGATTCGGACCCTTGTTGGAGAACCGCGTGCTCTCCCATTGTTCGGTGGTCGAAGGAAATCTGGCTGTCTCAGGTGGGAGAGTTCCCCTGGGCGATTGGCCTCCCCGAGCTCAGACGAGCTTGGACGAACATTTTTAGCCAAGAAGCGTGTTCCTGGCGCAGTGTG
>CAUYUJ010004614.1:299720-307220 GCA_963575745.1 Prorocentrum cordatum
CCCATCAGGTTTGCGCATGCTCGTGGTAACCTGTTTGCGATTTTCGCTCTTGATCAGCTTGATGTTGCGAAGCCCCTTGAAGTCAATCAGTACGCGTTCGATCCGAGCCTTCCTCTGTGCCCCTTGTTGTTTCCTCAACTCCCTCCTAATTTGCATGCTGAGTCCGCCTGTTGTCGCACTGGTCCCCGTCTAAGCGCTTTCTCATAGCTACGAAGTCTTGTAATCGAGATCCTTGCTCTCGCACTGCCGCGGGTGTCCCGTCGTCGCCGCATGCGTCGGCCATGGACTGGCAAATGGCGCTTTCGATGGCGTCGGACTTCTCCTGCACGGAATAATCCGGAGATGTTTTGAAACTTCCATGTCCCAAACAAGACGCGTATCGATATATTTCCGGTGGTGGCCACTTATGGTTGCTCTTGCGTTTGCGATGTCTTGGACTGGATCTTCTCCCCGTTGCTCCTGGTGCCGTCGAAATGGCACTCTGCAGTCGCACCGCCACGTGATTTGAGCCAAGATCGACACAAGAGCTTGCCACTGAGTCCCGCACGGTCCTCCAGAAGCCTCTGGACACCATAATAGAATCAAGCTGTTTGGGGGCATGCCCGATTTTGTGGTACGTCGGCAACAACTGGGGTTGTTTCTTGAACATCATATTCGTCAACGCTAGGTTCTCCGCGTTCGCCCAATTCTTCAACCATTGACCTCTGGCATTCCCTGGTCCGTGAGCGTGTGCTCCGCATATTTTTGAACTCTCATATTCTTCAGCTGGCCCAGCTTGTGCGTTACAGTCGGAGCCAATCACCACATGGAGATTTCGCACCCGAGCCTCCCGCACGATCTCCGACAATATGTCGTAGATGTCTGCAAGGGGGAGGGGGGGTTCAGCGTTTTCGCCCCCCCGCCTCCGCTCTGCAGGGGGGGGGGGAGGGTCAGCGCTTTTGCCCTTCCCGCCTCCGCTCTGCAGGGAACGGGGGGGGTGTCAGCGCTTTCGCCCCTCCCCTCCGCTCTGCTAGGGTCGGCAGAGGGGGGGGGGCCAGCGCTTTCGCCAACCCCGCCTCAGCTCGGAAGGGGGGGGGGGGGGTCAGCGCTTTTGCCCCCGCCTCAGCTCTGCAAAGGGGAGGGATGGTGTCATCGTGTCATCGCTTTCGCCCATCCCGCTTGCGCCCTCGCCCCTCCCCTCCGCTCTGCCAGGGAGGGGAGGGGTCAGCGCTTTCGCCCCTGCCTACGCTCTGCATGGGGGGGTCAGCGCTTTCGCCCCCACCCTCCGCTCAGCAGGGGGAGGGGGGGGGATCGATGGTCGTCGCCGTCGCCGTCGTCGTCGCCGTCGTCGTCGCCGTCGTCGTCGTCGCCGTCGTCGTCGTCGCCGTCGTCGTCGTCGTCGTCGTCGTCCATGTCCACCGGCATCTGCCGCGCCCCGGATCGGCGGCACTGGCCGGAGGCCACTACTGTCTATGTATATATATATATAGAGAGAGATATATAGACACGTATACTCAGACATCTATATATATATATATATATATAGATCCTTCTCTCTCCTGCTCCCTCACTCACTCCCTCCAGTCACGCTTCCATCACTGTCTCAATATTCTCTCGTTTCTCTGTTCCTGTCTCTGTGCCCTCAGCGGTTCTGCAGCCCAGCCTCCCTTATCTTCCCACCGCATACCCCCTGCTGCTGCAACTGCTTCTCATCCGTCTCTCTATGTCCCCCCCCCCACAGAGGGGGACGTGGAGGAGTCGGAGGGGGAGGAGAAGCCAAATGACCAGATGAGGAAGGAGGAGGACAGATGACGAAGCACACGATGATGCCGACGATGATGGTGATACTGAATCTATGGGTGATGACGATGATGCTGATGATGATGACGATGATGATGATGGTGATGATGTTGTTGATGCTGATCAGGTTGATGATGATAGCGATGATTGTGATGGTGATGGTGGTGGTGATGACGATGCTGGTGCTGATGATGATGATGATGATGTTGATGGTGATGATGATGGTGCTGGTAATGATGATGATCACCATCCTGGTTTTGATTATGAGGATGAACGTGTCTGCGATGCTGATGCTGATGTTGTTGGTGATGATGATGGTGGTGATGGTGATGATGATGATGCTATCGGTGATGATATTGGTGACATGGATGTAACAACGATGGCGGCGATGGTGGTGATGCCGATGGTGACGATAATGATGACGATGATGATGATGGTGATGATGATGATGGTGATGATACGGGTGATGGTAATGACAATGATGATGATGGCGGCGATGGTGATGCCGATTGTGATGATGCCGATGATGCCGATGATGATGATGCTGATGATGATGATGATGATGATGATGATGTTGTTGCTGATGCTGATGCTGATGCTGATGCTGATGCTGATGCTGCTGCTGCTGCTGCTGCTGCTGCTGATGATGATGATGATGATGATGATGATGATGATGATGATGATGATGACGACCGCGCCCGCCCCTGCCGACTGTCCTTCTCTGGTGATCTAGAACGATGGACATCTGCAAAAACGAACGGCCTTTCGCGCAAACGTCATCGCGTGAGCCGTCGAACCTCAGCGGAGCGCTGTGGACGGCCCGGCCGTTCCCGGCATCTCTCTTCTCCACTACCACCCCCCCTGGCGCCTTGCCGCTCATCAGCGCCAGCGCACTCGCCTTTCGGGGATGCAGGAGGGGGTTGGGCGAAAGAGTGTGTGCGGAGGGGGGTCTGGTAGGTTCGCGCAGTGTCGGGGCGCGCAAAAAGGTTTTGTTGACACCGCGTCGCTCGTTCAACCTTGAATTTTCGCAACCCCGATCGTTCAAAGTTGAAGTCTGTCGGGCCCTGTAGCGTTACACCGCATCCCTCGGTGCCTCCGCGTCGTTCGACCATGCGGAATTCAACCTTGAACTCCTTCGCCGGCGTCGACGGGGCGCCATCAGGGAATCAGCTCGCTGGCTTCTCTGAGGCCCCCCCGGGACATGTTAGACGGACAACAGCCGAGACTGGCTGCACGCCGCGGATTTCGTAACACCCCCTTTCCCTGTCGCCCCCCTCCGTCCGACCCGACAGGAGGGGGAAGGGGTGGGGGAGAGCGGGGGGTCAACATGCTTGGACCTGCAGTCGGGCTCGATTGGAGAGGACACGCGAGGGGACACACGACCTCTCCGAGGGCTGCACTGCCATAGGAAGGTAGAAGGCACGGGCCTCCCAAGACAGAACACAAGGGTGCCCTTGATTTAGCAGGGTCGACCTACAGTCGAACCTAAGGCAGAAGAACATCCCTCAAGAAGACGAGACCCTCCGCTGGCCAAAACGCACAGAATATCCAAGGTCCCCGGGGTGCACAAGAACATCCAACAGACACGAAGCACAGGAGGGCACCCTCCCCGAGCCGACCTTGGCCTTCTACCTCGGTCCGACGGCACTAATCGAGGCCGGCTGCACCCCCACCCCCATCCAGTACTGTGAAGGCCACGGCCCCGCTGCCTGGGCAGGAAAGTGCTGACTGCCGAGCCCGACCTCGCGGGCCTGCAGAGCCCGACTGCCCTCGGGGGCCCGCCGAGCCCGGACCTATAATTACCTCCGCGGGGGCTGACTTCGGGGCGCGTCAGAGCTGGCTGCCTGGCCGGCCCCGGCCCCGCCGATCCTGGGCAAGACGTGGGAGCTCTCGATGACGAGACCCTGGACCAGGAATCCCGGGCCTGAGGCTGGTGGAACTCCCGCTGAGGCTCGGCAAATGGACATCACCGCCGACCTCGTCAGAGCAGGGATCCTCCAGGGTCGGAGGCCTGCTGGGCACATTTGAAGGGGCCCTGGGACACACAAATAAAGACACACAAATACAAAGATTCCCCATATGTTCCTATATTTTCTGGGTTTTTGTCTTTCCCCCCACTCCCCATATTTTCAATATTTTCTGGGAAATCGACGATTAATTGTGTCTGTGTGTTTCTTTCCCTCCTGAACATTTCCCCCTCGTCGCCCCCGCCGTACATCCGCACAGTACCTCCGTGCCTGCCCGGCCAGGCTGCGCGGGCGAACGCGCCGCTCTCCTGGGCCCCGGGAGGCGCGCAGCCAGCATCGGCGAGGGGTGGCCCTGGGGACACCGGAGGTACGGAGAGCGAGGCTCGAAGCTTGAGGCTCCACCCTCGGCCCTCGAGTTATGTCGGGCGTGCCCCCCTAAAGGGGGATGTTCGACGAAAAATGAAAAATATTCCAAAAATGCCCCCAAAAGGAAACAAAGATACCCCCAAAATAGTCCCCAGACTATTTTTGGACTCTTTTGTTTTTATTCTTTTTGGGGTATTTTTTTTGTTCGTCGAAAATCCCCCTGTAGGGGGACACACCCGACTTAACCCTCGAGGCTCGAGGAGCGACGCACGTGGGGAAACCACACGATGTACCGATGCCGCTCCTCCCCGGAGCTCTCCCGGGGTGCGCTGTGACCAGGATTTCGGGGCGGATGCAGCCGTGGCGTTAAGTCGGGCCTGTCCCCCTACAGGGGGATTTTCGACGAAAAATTAATAATACCCCAAAAATCTACCAAAAAGGTCAAAAATACGTAAAAAAAAAAAGTCCCCAGACTATTTTTGGATTATTATTGTATCATTTCGGGGGTATTTTAAATTTTTCGTCGAAGCTCCCCCTGTAGGGGGACACGCCCGACTGAACCGTGGCGATGCGGGCCTCCCTGGAAACCCACGAAGGCGAATAAAACCAGGGAGGGGTGGGTGGTATCTGTAAATGCTCCTCCTCCGAGGCCAAGCGACGTCTCCCGATGCGTGCGCGCGTCGAAGCCAAAGTAGTGGGTCTGACGCAGACGGGTCCGCCGGAAGAGGTGCAGCATGACTCGCAGTCCTCGACGCCTGGATGCAGCAGCCTGCGCACCCGACGCGACAGTGGCGCGCGGATGCTGCTGTGCAGCCTTTTTCTGGTCACGCGCAGTCGTTGTCGCCCGTGCCATAGTTCGCGCCCCCCCCCCTTCGCAGTACGGCAAATTCGTGTCGCGTCGACCCCGGCGCTGGTTCCTGACACCACGGGGATCCTTCAACCTTGAGCGATCGGCCGTTTCCGAGACGTCAGATCGTTCAACATCGACCCATTCTGGGTCGCCGCCGGCGCTCAACGTCGAACGCCGGCGGCGGGGCCGCCGCCGCTCTGCACGACGCGAACCTGGCGCAGCTTCACGCCATCGCGCGCCCTGATGGTGCACCATTCCTGAACGATGGCGCCTCTCGCCGCCGACCCCTCCATGCGCCAGACCCGCTGCACCGGCTCCAGGATTGGAACCGGAGCCGAAACCGGTCCAAAAACGGCGACGGAACTGGTGAAAACACGGCGTCGGAACCGGCAAAACAACGGCAAAACGGAACCGGCAACAAAAACGGCCCTGTCGTTTCCAGGGCCCACTAAGCCCCCAGGCTCCGAGCGCAGCCCCCACCCGAAGCCAGCGCGCCGCTGCGGTTCCCCGCTGCCCCCCCCCGCGGCCTTGCTGCCCGCCTCCGGCGGGCCGAAGGCCTCGCCGGTCGGGAGGGCCTTGCCCTTGGGCCGCAGCAGCGTCGGGGGCCCCGCCGCTGCCTGGCGGGGTCGGAGGCGACGGCGACGCGGAGGCGGCGACCACCACTCACTCGTGGGGGGGAACGAAGCGGTGACCATGACCAATACAGACGGGGCGTTGACCTAAGGAACCCTAAATAAGGAACGAGGCCCCTTTTTTCCATAAGTTCTACTTCTGTTTCCCATGAAAAACCTCAGGAAAACCCGTGGCAAGCTGTAAAACAATCGAGGAACACCGAGCCCCTCCCCAACGAAAAGGGTTCCTTCTTCAGCGCCCCGACTGTACAAGGCAGGCCCTCGAACCTTCGCCCCGTGGCCCGTTGGGCGCTCAAGCTTCCACCGGCTTCTGGTTTCGTGGCCCCGCACAACGACAGAGAGGTCGGGTTCGCGCTGGCACCCGGAGAGCATGAGAAGTTGATCAACCGGGGAATGTTCACCGGCATGAGCTACAACTTCGAGTACATTGGAAATTCGCACTTCACACACCTCATGCACAAACATGTCCAGATTTCAGACATGGTGGCTGGGGCGTTGGTGGTTGAAACAGTATGCAAAAATAGTCTGGGTCATGTAGATATGAATCCCAAATTATAAATCACTTTTTCGCAGTCGTAGAAGGTGCTTAGCGGGGCGGGCGTCGTGCGTGGACCTTCTGCGTAACTTGGCCAACCACCATGCAGATTGCGAGATGATGATTCGGGCTGCTTGAGTAGTTTCTACTTGCGCATGCAAGCAACAATAACCACCATCGCACGAACCACTAAGTCGTTCATTCCAACGGGAACGGCAACCACCACTGGTGGGGGAAGAATCGGGCGACCATGAACAACACTGCACACGGAAACGCCAGTACCGATCTTGGCCATCGTCCATCTCGGGGCCATTGACAATTCGTGGATAATCCTCGCGAGTCGGCGACGGCCGGCATTATAGACCATGATTAAGATCGGCGCCGACAAAATCCCGCGACATCTTGGCCACGGTCTAATTACGTGCTTCTCTCCTCGAACTCGAACTCGGGTGCGCCGGATAAGCGGGCAACACAAGAGGGCGGCTAAGGCGCCGTAGCCCGAGGCATGTCGCAGACGAGGAGCTGGGGGCTCGTTTGGTGAATAATCGAATCACGAGAACCGGAACAGCAGAAGCAAGACACCAGGCGGTGTTCGTAAGCAGGCTGAAGCCTGAGACCACGTATTCTGCAAGTGTATCGTCTTCCTAGGTCGGGAAAATCGACAGGGGAAAGCGGCCGAAAAGAAACAGAAACAACAGGAAGGGGGAAGACACGAAGCTGAACCTCCAAGAACATCTCCACAGCCTGCCCTGGAATCCAGACTTTCTGAGAACGCTCAGACTCTGACCTGAAAGCTGGTTTTCCTGAATAAGCCTTGCCCAACAATCCGCCGACCCTGTCGGCGTGTGTGAGGGGCTTGTCTGTTCGAAAGGTAATCTCCATCAACCGTAGTCTCCGTCGTCTCCTTTCCCTGCACCCTCGTCCTCAAGCTTGTCAGCGAGAGAAAAATCGAGCAATGTTGTAATCGACTCGAAGGGAAGCCCCTTCCCTTTAATCCCTCCCCCTCTGGGGGGGGGGTCGCGGAAGGGGGGGGGGGTCCGGAAACGGTCCAAGAGGGTCCCCAATCGCCAAACGATCGGTCCAACACGCCTTTACGCCCTCCCGACTGCCCCGGAGGCCTCCAGGACGCCCAAGAGAACTCCCGAGAAAGCCCCAAGAGGCCAAATTCACCAAATTTCCGTTGGTGAAAAACACAAATTGGACGCTCTCGCCTTTTCCACTCCCCGTCGCTCCAAGATGGCGCAAGAGGCCCCCAAGATCGCCCCAAGACGGCCCAAGAGGCCTCCAAGAGGGCCCCCGAACAGCCCAAGTGGACCCCAAAGACATCCAAAACGCTTCCAAGACGACCCAAAGGGACCCCAAGACGGCTCC